>ML784907.1:578175-599068 GCA_009831015.1 Picea engelmannii | reverse complement strand
CCCTCGGAGTATTTTTAACGAACCCTAAGAAGGAGTGGTTCGGTCCCATCACGGGTCTGTCAATGTTTGTTTAACGAGTCCAGAGATAGTAAACTCGAAGGTTTTTCAAGATTATAGAGTTTGGAAAAACACTCAAAAGAGAATTCTCTCAGTTCCTTTTTCGTAACACAGTCTGGATGAGACCGAAAAAGAGAGAAATTATCGCTCACCAGACACATACTTCAAATAATTTATCGAGCGTGAAAATAGCAAGGTCGCTCGACGATCTTTTCATGTTTAGAGAGTCTGAAAAGAGCTTAAAGAGGACTCCTGGGGGGTTCCTTTTTCGTATAACCTTATGAGCCCGAAAAAACGATAAAACTATGCTCGATCACGTTCTCTTATATTGACGAGCGTAAGAACGGATAAAAACGACGCTCGAGGTTTTATGTAAAAACCCTAAAAAACAATTAAAATCACACCATAATGGAGAAAATATGTCCATATCCTTGTTTGTAATCATTAATATTTCATACCTGCAAGTCATTACACTCATTTTCATATTAGTAATTAGGTTTAAACAATAGATAAACATAAAAACCCAAAAATGACATAGTAAAAAGTAAATTAAATGGGTAAATACACATTTTTACCATACCATTTCACATTTTCACTATTGAGTTCCAAAAACCCCCATTTTACCCTCCGACTTTGGCGTTGATTTTTGGGAGCTACAAGAGATCATTTGACGAGCCGTCTGCAGCATTACAGTAAGCTCTTCTTTCTTGATCTTTTCATGGTTTAAATTTCTGATTTCATTGGTTAATTTTTTGTATTTTCAAGTGGTTTTTGAACCCTACATGCGCGCAGGAATTCTCGCAGGCTGCCCATACGGGGCCTGCGAGAATGATACTTTATCGCAGGCAAGATTTGAGCCACCTGTGAGGGGTTCGCACTGTGTATAATGAGGCACCTGCGAGCAGCGCAGAACTCAATTTTGTTTTTAAATGTTTATCCAATGAAAAAGATTTATATCATGAATAAAATCATTAATTCTGTTTGTATGTTTCTTATGCAGATAAATAACCACAAACATGGTGCTTGAGTGGTGGGAAGGAGAACATGAGGAGGATAATGAAAATGATGAGAATCATCCTCCCACCATAGCTACATTGAGAGATTGCGGTCTCTTAAAATACTTCCGTATTCCGGGCATGAGAGCCCAAGTCCGATTACTGGAGCATCTAGTCCGTATGTGGGATCCAGACCAGCAAGTTTTCAATGTAGGAGCCCACACATTAGCCATTGACATAGAGGACACATATTTCTTGACTGGATTATCCAGGCGTGGGTCCCATGTCAGTTTGACCGACAGTAGAGGTGGCGGGTTAAAAATGAGTGAATATTGTAATCAATACTATGTACCTGAGGCCGAAAGAAAGAAAGGGAAAGTAGCAATCTAGGGAGTAACAGACTTGACTCTCCGCACTATTCTCTTCACGATTTCTCAGATGGCTGGGAGTGCCGCTCCCCATATGGAATTATAGAGCTATTTACAGTACGCCATCGAGTGTACTGAGCCCCAAGTATTTAACTGGGCTGATGCAATATTGCGTAGTATCAAAAGACAACTAACCAAGTGCAGGCAGGGTGAACTGAAACAATTTGGATATGGATCTTTACTAGTGTCTTTCTTCCTCGAGAGAGTCCCTATATTCAGACTACAGGTTGAGTGGGACTTTCCGGGTCCTAGAGATCCAAGGATGTTGCGATGGTGTCGGCTTATGGCCCGACACGTGGCAGGACCAATCGTCAAATATGACGATATTTTCTTTGACTGGTTGCAAAACCAGATGCTAATGGTCGATGACTACGCCTATGCTAGGTTGGATTTTCGAGGAGATCCGGATCTAGCACTACCTGAGGACGTTCAGTGGGGAGACCTCGGTAAGAAGTACACAAATTTTCTATTTTTAAATGTTTTTGAATTTTAATCATATTTAAATGTTTTTGTTTTATGTATTTATTCGAAGACTAACATCAAATGTTTGTTGATAACACAGATGTTGGACTGTATAGACCTCCTAGCACCTCTCCTATCCAATGACGAGGAGAAGAAGCAGCAGTAGTACCTCAGTATGCCGAAGATTATTAGGTTGTGGAGCAAAATTTAAAGGGTCTGACAGATGATATTCCAGATATGACTCTGGAAGAGATTCCACGACGTGATCAACGTCACACTGTAGGAGTTTCAGCAGCTATGGGTCGATTGATCCATAGGGTTTCTAGGGAAGTTGTGTGTTACTGTGAACGTCATCCATGACGTCACATTGTAGAAGCTATAAGCTTCCATTTTTGATATTTTGGTCTTCGGACAAACTTTTTGTAAAAAACAAACTCTTTTGATCGTGATATATACAGATGGCGTCTACCGGTTTACTTTATATTGTGTGGATTTTAATGTGCTTGATTTATAAATGATTTAAATGTCTATCCAATACATAATTAGTCAATGCGTCTGTTAATGTATTAAGACATCTAGGAATATGTTGATATTCAATGTGATCAAAATATCGTTCCAAGAGGCGAATTTGCAAATACACTTGTAATAAAGTAGGACTTCGAATATAGTAGACATTACTTAGCTATAGTACCACCAATTGCGAGTCAAGTCGCACAACCAAATGATGAATTCCGAGCGAGATAGCATCAACCAATAATTCAATAACTGCGCTATACTCTGCAATGTTATTGGTTGCACGACCAAGACATACACCTCGTAAAGATACAAGTTCGTTCGTTGGGGCATAAATCACCCATGCAGCGGAAGCTAAGTTCCGAGTACTACGGCTAGCACCATCAGCGAAGCCAATATAAGGTAGCGAAGACTCCGACATCTGGCAATCAAACACAACTTCACGTAAGGGCAAATACCAGATAACGTCAAAAGCAACTAAAGTAACACACACCAAGTATGATACATAAAATACAAGTACTTGTGCACAAATAACTTATGCATAATACTTCTTCAAGTACAACCCATTCCTGGTTTCACTCAAAGATATACCATCGTAATCAACCAACTCATACGCTCCTTTTTCCAAAACTCTGCGAACAATATAAGGACCACGCCACATTGGTTCAAATTTCCCAGCTCCTAAGACATCTTTATCCTGTTCATACAGAAGAACAATATCACCTTCAGAGAAAACGTGAGGCTTGACATGCTTGTCATACTGTGCCTTGACGTGTTTCTTCTGGGCTTCTATTACTAGAGTAGCGTCACACCGAGTCTCGTCTAATCACATCAGATACAATAGACGTTCTTCTTCAGCAGAGGTATTGGGTAAGAGTTCGACAACTAGTTTCAGAGAAGGTATCTCACATTCTATCGGAAGAATGGCTTCCACGCCATAGACTAATCGAAAGGGAGTAAACCCTGTAGCGGATTTAATAGATGTCTGATATGCCCACAATGCTGAAAACAACATCGTGTGCCAGCTGGTTTTATGAATTCCTATCATCCGTCGAAGCATAGTTATAAGGACTTTGTTGATTTCTTCGACCTGGACATTAGCTTGCGGATAATAGGGTGTTGAGTTATCATGACGAAGACCCAACCTTTCCGTAAGTTCGGACATCATGAAATTCCTAAAATGACTACCGTGATCGGTAACGATAGCTTGAGGAACACGAAAATGAGCTATAACATGGTTAAAAATAAACAACGCTGCAGTCTTTCCAGTATTATCGAATGTTGGCATCGCCTCAGCCCATTTTGTAAAGTAATCAACAGCTACAATGGTGTAACCATGCCCCCCGACCGAGTGAGGATGACATGTCATAAAATCAATGCCCCATTTTGCAAAAGGACCAACTGAGACCACAGGATGAAGGGGAGCAAGATGCGACCGAATTTTCTGATTGTAGGTCTGATAGGCATGGCACTTCTGAACAACAGTAATGCAGTCATTGAACAATGAAGGACAAAAATATCCTGCGCGTAAGATCTTCTGGGCAGTAGCATACCCAGACATATGACCACCACATGCTCCAGAATGATAGTCATTCAGAGATTTCTCGGCTTCGTCAAAAGTCAAACAACGTCGAAAAATAGAGTCAATACCTCGACGGTAAAGAGTATCTCCAAGGATAATGTACTGACGAGCTTGATAACGGACACGACGTCGTTCAGTACTAGACAAAGTAGGCCGAAAAGTCTGGGTCTGGAGATATATAATTATATCTCCATACCAAATATCGACAGTGCTGATAAGGAAAAGCGATTCATCAGGTAATGAACCGACTGCTACATTTTCCGTGGTAGGGTGAGGAAAATCGCATATTAACTCAGCAAAAACTAAGGATTTCTTAGACGTGGCATGATTGAATTCCAAGTCGAACTCCTGGAGTATGAAAATCCATTTGGAGTACTTTCCCCCTAGCAATTGACGTGTCAAAATATGTTGCATAGGGTTGCAATGTGAAATCACTGTAGTTTTCCTTGAGAGAATATAATGGCGAAAATGTTGAACAGCTTGAACAGCAACCAAGGCCAATTTTTCAACATGTTGATACTTGATTTCAGTTGATGTGAGACTTCGACTCAAGTAATAAACAACATGTTCGTCGTGTGCATCATCCTCTTGAACGAGGACCATGCCGATGGTATACTCCGAGACAACAAGATAAAGAAAGTAATCACGACTATAATCAGGAGGGAAAAGAAGTGGAGCTTTCGTGAGGGACAACTTCAAAGCCTCAAAAGCATCGTTGGCAATAGCATCCCAGACAAACTCTGAACCTTTCTTTAGTAAACGTGTAAAACCACGAGTAATCTCGGTGTAATTAGGGATGAAACGACGAAGAAAGTTTGCTTTCCCCTGCAAAGTTTGTAACTGGCGTAAGGAAGAAGGAGGAGGGAGATTAAGAATCGCCTCAACCTTAAGAGGATCTACCCGGATCCCTTGACGTGACACAATGAAACCTAGAAGACGGTCGGATTCCACGCAAAATACACATTTATGAGGATTTAAACGAATGCGATAGAACCAACAACAAACAAAAATTGCTCGGAGATGAGTGGGGTGATCGACTCGGTGTAAAGATTGAGCTGGTAAATTGTCCAAATAAGGTTGAACGATAGGCTTTATATCGTGAAACGCATAAGACATAGCATGTTGAAACGTTGCACCCGCGTTCTTAAGACCGAAGGGAAGTTTCCAATAGGCGAAAGTACCCCAAGGAAAAATAAAAGCAGTTTTATGTTGGTCCTCAAGAGCGATGTTAATTTGATTATAGCCGGAGAAACCATCCATGAGAGAAAAGATTTCACTGCCGGCACAGTCATCGACGATCTGGTCGACAAAAGGGGTTGGAAAGTTGTCCTTTGGACAGGCTTTGTTAATATCCCGATAATCAACACAAACATGTATACTACCACCTTTCTTATCAGTCGGTACAGGGTTGGAAACCCATTCTGTCAGAGCCATGGGATAAATAAAACCGGCTTTGAAATTTTTTTCAACTTCGAGTTTGATAGCTGTCGCTTTACGTGGATGGACGGGACGAAGGCGCTACCGAACTGGCTTAGCTCCGGGGTATTTCTTTATCTCATGTACAACAATAGCAGGGTCGATACCTGGCATTTCTTCGTAACTCCAGGAAAAGATATCACAAAATTCTTTAAACAGGGAAGTATAAGTGACAATTTCTTCGGGAGAACACGAAGCTCCAATATGAACATTTTCAACTATCCCAGGTTTAACTGATATATCAATGGGAATCGTGGGCGATATATTACCTAGGTTCCCTTCATCAAACACATCATGTGTCGAGCCGAGAACAGTGGATATGACAACAACGGTCGACGGAGTTGAAATCCGTTGGTAGTTCTCCAGAGTGTGTTGTTCCAGAAACAGTATGGAACGATGATGTCCATCATCCCAAGGAGTGTCTGCCATGACGGACATGATCATCTCATCAGTGGGAAAGATGACATGGAAGGGATTGAGAGACAACTCATCAAGAGAGGGTATAGAAGGTGTTGCCGAGTGAATCGAATGATAAGCAGACTCAATTGGACTTAACGGCATGACGTCGCCGAAACGAGTGTGATCTCCAGGATCAGGGACTATCCAAGGGTCGGTAGATGCAGGAAGTTCATGAGGTATGGCGGAGATCATGTTAATAGAAGCAACTGACGGGGGTGGAACATCGGGTGGTGGTGGAATGGGGAATGTACCCATTAACGAAGAGTCTTTTAAAAGGCCTACACCGACATTCTCGTAACCCGGTGGAGTTTTAGCTATAAACGACACGTTTCCAGTACGAGTATCGGAATTAAAGAAGGCAAGTTGATCAACCGTAACCAACTTTCCTTGATGAGGAAATCGCACGACATAGAAAAGTGTTGACACAACAGCGTGCATAGAATCTATCCAGCTACGACCAAGTAGAATATTATAATCCAGGGGAGCATCGAAAACTTCCACTTCAACTTGGACCGTCTTACCTTCTAGAGTAATAGGCAACGATGGAAGAACATCGTAAGGCTTAAAACCAGAGCCATTGAAGGCTTTCAAAGTATTTTGTGATTCATTTAAAGGAGGAGAGCCAATGGATTTCCAACAAGTAAAAGAAATTACACACGTAGAGGCACCCTCATCGATAACAGTTCGACAAATGTTTTTGTCCGAGACAACAACTTGTATCTGGAATGCAAGTTGAGGGGGTAACCTTGGAATATGATATTCCAAGTCAAAGACTATTAGATTTGTATCTGTAGGATCAATTCCACCTATAGCTTTCAACAGAGCCCTCTGTTATGCAAGACAAGACTGGAGGACTTCAAGGGCAGACATCGTTGAAGGTGCTTGGGCCAGATCTTCGACAATGCTATAGTTCTAGGCCACACGAGCATGTGGATTGAAGGCTGACTTGCGAACAACACCCTTAGGGGGTCGTAGGACTATATCAGAGCTCGGTCGTTCGAGATGAAGAGGACCATTGGTAGGTGGAGTCGGTGGAGAGGGTTGTACCAAAGCAGGAGGTAAATCATCAAACTTCTCTTTAGATGGAGCATAATCTTTGGCTCTAGTTGCGATGGAAACGTCATTTTTCTTAGAATCACCAGTGCACATCAAAACATATGATGTCGTAGAAGTAGATGGTTGGTCATGGATGACCAATTGATCCTATTGTTGAGACAGGAAGGGTTGGGACAATACTGTCGGCGTAGATGGTTTTGGCGTCCCTTGAAGGAACTTAGTAACCTCGACACGTCGAGGACAATCCTTCGTGTAGTGATCGTCACCACATATAAGGCAAGGATATCATGGCTTACGCTTATCCCGATCTTCAACAGAAGGGGTTAGAGTTTTCTCAGTTTGATTATTATTTTTACTCTCCTTATTCTTGCCTCTCCTTTTCTTTGATTTATTTTTACCGGTTGGTGTAGATTGAACAACGTTCACTTCAGAAGTTTTACTGGTGGAAGTGGTAGGAGATGGAGCATTTTGAACATTATAATATGTAGACTTAGGGGTTGTACTTGAAACATAATTTGAGTGGACATGAGCAGTACCAATCACACCATCAGCTGCATGTGAAGCAGCTGGAGTAGTTGAAGTGCTGGAAGTACCAGGACGAGGTAATTCAGGGAGAAAATTGTAAAGTGTTCCCATTTGCAAATAAACGAGATCAAGATATTGAGCATGACTTATAGCCTGCTCCTCTGTAACAACACCACCCATAGCAATGTCATTACCAATTTCGTTCACGAAGGATTTCGTAAACCATTCTGCCAGTAACTGATCGGGAAGTTCAAGTTTAATGAGACGTCGTCTCCTTTGCCACTCATGGATATGATCCAATATATGAGTGCCTTTTGTCTATTTAAAGGAAGTCAATATCTCAGTCCCAGTGTCATAACATATCGGTAACTGGTAATGTGTAAGAAAATCCATAGCTAGGGTATTAAAGTCGGAAAAGAAACCTCGTGGAAATTCAATATACCACTTCGCAGCAACACCAGTAAGGGTTCGTTGAAAAAGACGTAGACGAATGGAGTCATCCATCAACGAATTGGACGAACACCATAAATTAAAAGTCATAACATTATTATTTGGGTCCTCCCCCACCTTGCCATCAAATTTTAGAATATCCGACGAAATCTTAGCAGGAATAGCAGGCCATTGGGGAGAGTGATGAATAGGATCACTCAGAATCCTAGACAAATCTGGAAAATCCAAAGTAGCAAGAAAAGGAAACTACCGATTCACTTGTGGGTACTGGTGAATTTGAGGTGGAATCCATGTCGGCAAACCAGTAGGACCGTATGCAGTCTGCCCATAGAGGGAAGACCCTGGATGAGTCGGTGGTGGCCGGATAGGATAGTAGCCCCAAGGATTGTAACCTTGAGTTTGAGTAGGGACCTGAGGCTGAGTAGTGTGACTCTGACCCCAAATAGGATTATTTATGCCCGGATATGGTTGGCCCATGGTAGGGACAGTTTTCTGCCCCCCAGCATTTAGAGGAAAATTTTGTAGAATCTGATTCCAATACTGGGCCAATTCAGGGGGTATGTTTTGTCCAAAAGGTGAGGTTGGTCCCCCTATCGTAGGTTGCGCACCAACTGAAGGTTGTGTAGTAATTGGATTGTGACCAATAAGAGGAAATTGAATCGTACCACCTTTTCCACCAACGGGAATCTGCGGTTTTGGTGCAACAGTCGGGATAGTGCCACTAGGATTAGGATTGCCAGAAGGAAACGGAGGGAGTGTCGGGATAAAATCGGGAATAGGGTGCCCAGGACCTGGAGAACCGACTGGGGCTTGCGAAGGTGTTGGATTCGAAGCATTCAACAAATCATTCAACACATGATAACCAGGAGGTAATGTCAGGTTGACATCATGCATTCACTGGGTATTGATAGGAGCAAGAGTAGCTGCAGTAATTCCGGTTGGGACACTCTCGAGAGGGATAAAAAAGTGATAAGTGGTAGTCTCTGGTGTAGTTTCTGTCTCAGAAGACATTGGAGGATTGATTTCTTAGACTATAGGTGACTCAGTACCAAAAAGGAATCGCCGGAAATCACCTGACCAAAAAGGATCTTGGCCTACTACACCAGGAGAAGGCCCAACGGTTGATTCAGAAGATGTAGCAATGACTTCGTCAGAAGAATTTAATCACACAACAGGTTGTTCACCACAGCGAATGTGATAGTCCTCTCTAGTATTGGTAATTCGAAAATCTTCTAGAGAGTCAGTTTGTTTTACCCGTGGAGGTGGTGTAGTGACAACTGGAACGTCACTTGTATCCCCGTGTGGTGGAGTAACCACTGGGACGTCAGTCTGATGGGGAGAACCCTCAGGTGTACCTGTAGGCGAGGGTTGAGAATCATCCAAATGATCTGGAGATAAACCTTGCATTCTACGTGAACGCCGTGGGGGAGCAATTGTAAACAAGTGACAAGCTCCACGAAGAAATTCTTAAGGTCAACTTCGAGAAACGACCAACACGCACTAGTAAGAAAAAAATCTAGGAAGCAATCACCAAGCAAACAAGACCTTCTAATATCGAAGCCACTAGTTGGGGATGAAATCCAACGTCGCAACAACGAGACGAGAAGGGGCGGGGCTAGGACAGAAAATTTACGTTGACGACCTGCTTAACGGACTTACACCCTGGTGCAAGCTCCCACACATAATCATGGGTATACCCTCCAAGGAGCCCGAGTGAGTTTGATCAACGTCAATTCCAGGTACCGTGAAGAATTTCCCCTTCACAGTCACCTTGGGTAAGAACCTAGAGAGATAGGCCACTAAGGTCACCACAAACAACAGTAAAACCTGGGGGGACAGTCGTCAGTCCGATCCACACGCAAAGGCAGGGTATCTAGCCCGAAATCAACTCAAAGGATTCCACTCATAATTGTGGGTATAGCTCAGAGTGACCCCCATAATACGTGAAATCTCTACACCGATGTCAACAAATCAGGGTGAGTAACTTTGCCAACACCAATGCGACCTAGTGCTTGACCCTTGTGTTAGAAGGGCTTCCCAGGACAATATGTTGCAAATGGAATTTAACACTCCCTAACTCAAGATGCTATTGTGTGTTTTGAGCTTTTGGAGAGTGTATCTCGCTTCCTACTCCAAAGCACTAGCCTAGCTAAATGTTGGTGTAAAAGAGCCCTAGAAAAGAGTTACTAGATAAATTTTAAGATTACGCAATGTTTTTAAGAGCTGTTGTTTAATCAAAGGTAACGGAAGTGAAACTCATGTTGTATGACTTTGACCCAAATAATGCAAGGATAAAAATGGAATATAACACTTTTCATTCAATGAATCCTATTTATGGGAGAGAGAGAAAAATTTCCAAATCAACCCTGTACTACAATGCAATGCACAATTTCCTTTCAAATGTCAATGCAAACAATCATTCCTCAAAGGACTATTTTCTATGTGTCTTTTTCAAATACTTCAACAAACTCAATAATTTGATTTTCAATGTTTTCTGAAATACAAAAACAATATTTTTGAAAGAAAAACTTGTTGTTCACTTTCCAAAAAGAACTCTTATTAACGAGAAAAGAAAATCAAATCATAAATATTCAAGCAATAACAACCCAATCAACTCCTTCAATGAAAGCAAAAACAAAAGGCAAACCAATTAATCTTCTCAATGCAAACGAAAATGTTCTTTCAAATCAACAAGCAAATGAGAAAAACCAAGCACTTAACTCTCAACCAATCCCTGGTTCTCAACCAATCAGACACACTCATCTCTTGAAGTCAGAGAGAATGAATTTGCCAATAAGAGTCATGAAATGAAAGTCAATCTACAAAGGACAAGAAAAGTTTTAAAACCCTAAAACTATTCAAGCATGCAAACTAAAGCAAGAGATATATCAATCACCGATCCAATAAACTCATAAGAGGTAATTCATTTGATCTAAGTAGTCAGAAAGACCAAAACTCAATTTCAAAATTTTTGAAAAGACTGTTCGCAGGCAAGGAATGTAACACAGTGCGAGAACCTATGTTTCTCGCAGGCAACCTTTGAGAAAGGTGCGAACACCTCGCACTGAACCCTATGAGCAGGGTGCAAACCTGACCAGTTCTCGCAGGCTGCAGTTAAACGCAGTGCGAGAAGTCCTGAACATGACAAATTTTTTGAAAATTGAAGTAAAATTACAAAAGGTTCCTGGACTCAGAAGGTCTAACAGGGTATCCTGAAGACTCAGAGACTGACAAAAATGGAGAAAAATGAAACTAGAGCAAATGGCCACAGAAAAATACAAAAATCCACCCAAAAAAATGGGATTGTTCCCCAGTGGAGTCGCCAATTTTGTTTCAGGATTAATCCGTAAGTGCGGACACAAACTGATCTCCCTAGATCCACCTGGATCTAGAACAAAGCAGGACATAATAATACTCTTTCCCTAGATTTAGGCTATTGAATGAACTAGGAGGCAAGAATCATGAACATACCTTGTGATCGCTTCCTTGGGTCTTTGTTGTTCCAACTTCGCTCCAATGCTCTTGCACCGTTCAGATCACAACAGTACAAACCAATAGAAGTGAAGACAATTCAATATATTCAATAATTAATCTATGCATATGATCAATGAATTATGCAATAAAGTGACATTAGCTTTATGGGAAAGGGACATATTACTGTATTAAATTGATATAAAGTAAGACTTACAACCTAAGCCTTGATGTTGCAAACCTCCTTTTGATGGCTCCTAGCTTTGACACACACACTTTCTCATGCATGAAGAAGATCAACCACTTTTGATAACCTTACTGGTGTTTCTAGCTGCTGTAGTGTCAGTCCTTCATACAATCTTACACTAATTCTCCAATAAATCTCTTGCTAGTTTGCTTCTAACCTTTTCCATGAGAATCCTATCAATCTATAAGAGAGAATGGATTAGTTACTTGGATAGGAATGATCCCAAAATATCAGGAAAACTAGTACTTATATAACCATTTGAATGCCATCTCATCCTTCTAGAAGGTTCGAGAATTTATCTTTTTCCCTTCTTTAGAAAGAGTTCACACCCTAACAGTTAGGCATAGTGCGAACTTCTCGCATCCTGGCTTAAGGAAGCCTGCGAGAATCATGCATTCTCACAGGCAAATGTATTGATAGCCTGCGAACCTTCCTCAAAACTGTGATTTTTGGAAAGAGATAAAGGTAACTTTTCTCTGGAGAAAGTTCTAATGAAGAGCGTGAATCATGATGACCAAAATCATGGATAAAATTGACTCTTCGTCAGCTAGCATGTGCACATGGGCTGTGTGAAGGTAGGGCACATGTACAGGCATGCAGGCCTTATACAGGCTGCGTGTATCTCTGTGACTTCCTGAAAAGAAAATGTAGCCAAGCAAAGAAAGCATGGAGTACTGGTATGGAAGACCAGGATCCCTACTATCTCACACTCTTGCAAAAACTCAGAAAAAAGGTGATAAAACCAATTTAAAACTACCAAAAAAGTATCCCCAGAAAACCCGAGAGATCCCCAGTATGGTCACCAATTCTGTTGTGAGTGGGAAATCCCCCTACGGACTAACACTTAGGGTTTTATCATGCATGCATAAAAGACCTAAAGATTCCTACTTTTTACCATCATCCCAGACCTAATCCCCATTATTCTTAAGCAAATACATAGTTAAGAAGATCAAGTGAACATACCTTATTTTCAGCGTTTAGTATCGATCCCTCTTCACGCTTGGCCGCTCTTTGACTACAACTCTCCTCCCAAGGCCGACCTGCATTCACAAAAAACAAACAAAGAATTCCACATGCATTTGATCTACAGATTAATGGGTTAGAGATTTAATCAACATGTACGAAATAAGCAATGGAAACCTCATATGGTGGGATGGGAAAAGTATTTCTTTATTATTAACTTCACTAAAGAAACTTACAATGATGAAGACGACCACTGCTCCACAAATCTGGTCCTGGGCTCCTCTTTTACTATGCACCAACTGCTAACACACTTGCTTCTCTTCTTCGTTGAAATCACAAAATGGTTGCAGAATCTTGGGCAAAGGGGAATACGAATTCGGGTAGAATTTATTTACTATGATTTTCCTCCTTTCAAATGGGACCCCTACCCCTTATTTTATAGGCTAGAAGGAGCTAGGTATTTAGTTTAATGACTTTCCATGCACGGTCAAAAGGTTTAGTTAACTTACCCAAAACTGTGTGTTCTGTCATCAAATTTCCATTTTTTGTGCTTTTGTAGGTACACCCGGGCTGTAGTGGGTTAGCTAGAGTGTACACGCGGGTTGTAGTGGAGAAGGGTGCATGGGCCTTTAAAAAGGGTGTTTTTAAGAAGAGTTGTTCAGTACTATCTTGGAAAAGAAGGCATATGAGATGTCCTGATGTCAGGTAAGTATGTCTGGTGCAAATTAGGGTTATAACAGTAGTATACATGTACCCTTACATGATGGATGATACAGAAGGAGGAGATTCAGTGGAAACAACAGATGCCGATTTCAGAGAAGCCACAGATAGAGAAGATATTGGATCAGAGGATTGCTAAGAATACCAAAAGGAAGATTCATTATGAATATATAGTTAAGTGGAAAGACCATCTAGCATAAGATGCCAGTTGGATAATTGAAGTTGATATCCAGAAGCATGGAAAGATAGTGTAGGAGCTCATGGACATGATTCCTTGAATATTTTGTCTAGAGGAGTATAATGCAGTAGCATCGTCATAAACTTTCATCAAGCTGAGTGGAGGATAGCTCAGGATCAAGTGAGTGCATTTGAATTTTTTTGAGACCCAAGGAGAGCACATCAATTTGATATTTTGAAAAGATTGTAATTAAAAGAGATTTTAATGTTTTGAGGCTTGATCGATTACATAAGGTCAACAAAGATTGTAATTATCTTAATTAGTGTAGTATTGTATAGAGATTGAGCAGTGAATCATATTTGGGTTGTAAATTCCATTTATTGTAATAAGTCGTAGTGGTAGAATGCTTTGATTGTGATATGATAGCACTATATTAGTGGGAAGGAAGGCTCGATAATCCCCTCTATGTATAAATAAATGTAATCTATGCCCAAATGGGTTTTTGATAAGTTTTTGAAGAAGTTGAGAAGAATATTGTATTTGCTACTGAGAGTTATTGAAGAGATACAAGAGAACCTATGTAAATGCTTTGTTGAAGGAATATAATAGAAGAAGATTACTTCCAGATCTCTACACATGTTTTCCTTTGAGTGATTGGGTAATGTGTTTTATTTTTCTTTCTATGTTTTATATGACTTTGTATTCATTTCGTGGTCAATTGAATGAACCTATAGTGTTCTATAAGTTTCAATTGTTTCTCTTCTGAGGCACTGGTGAAAGGAGTGCACAGTATCCATGTAAGGAGTGTAAAGGCAAAGTCGTTTTTAGACTCAGAATATTAAAAGGGATAACATTGAACTGTGCAGAGTGAGTGCAAGGAGTGCACATATACTCATCTGAGTATAGGATCTCGATAATACCCTTGAAAGGTGTGCATAGGGACAAAACTTAGTCAAAGTGTTGAGGAGTCTCGAAGAAGACAAACACAAGGAGTGTGTGGGAATATTTTCCCAGAAACCTCTAAGTATCAAGCTTTCAAAGGAGCACAAGGTGTGCACCAGAGACCCGAATCATTTGTGTATTAAAGCTCAGCATAAATAACGACCATAAGTCTTTTAAGGGAAGAATACTTTCATTTTCAAGGTCAAGTGGACGAGATTCACCTGAGGAGGAGTTAAACCTTTCCTAGTCGTCCGATCTAGGAAAGTAGTGTGAGTAATAACCCTTGAAGTCCTTCGGACTTCGCACATTCAAATATTTTCAAGAAAGTGTTGTGGAGGAGACATATTTCCCGAAGTCCCAAGAATTGAAGAAGATATGAACCGTTTGATTGTGGGGACACGTGTCCACAAATCCAACATTGTTTGAAATTTCAGCTATCCGACTGTTTGGAGGTGTTGTAGCAGAAGTGTGAAAGCTTCCTGAAGTTCCAAATCCTGGAACGAATCCTAATCATCTGTGTATAAATCCATGTGTCAACAAATCTTGGAATCCAGAGATTTGGTACTCTAGAGGAAATGTAGTGTAAGGTTGTTTGGTTAGAAAAATCTCAAAGGTCAGAGTAGATATCGATTTCCGATCGGGAGGGACACGTGGAGAGTGAATTTATCCTTCATTGATTCAATGTTTAGAGGTATTGTGAGTTGGAGCATCCAGAACTCCCAAAGTCCAGAGTTATGAAGCCAATCATCATAGTTGATTGTGGATGGGATGAGAACTGTCAATCCATTTCCCTTCACAAATTTGGGAATTCATGAGTTCTGGAGGAAGTATAAGTTGGGAGTTGAAAGGTCCCAGATATTGTAGCTCCAAAGTCCCGAAACCTTCGCTAAAGTGAAATCCATCCCATGGGTTTTGGTTGGAGGTCAGGTGGATTTTCTGCGTGAGTAAATAGACCCTCGCGTACTTGAGTTGTAGCGTGGAGTAAGGGAAAAAGGCTCGTGGAACATATATTTGAGGGTTCAAAGAGGACCCGAGGGATGATTCAAATCCTTACTAAGAACGATCCTTGATTGAGAATTCGTGAAAACCCCAGGAGGTGGTGGGGGTTTACGTCACTTAAACTATAGAAGGGCACTAGTTCTGAGGAAAGTTGGAGAAAAAATTTAAAAGTTGAGTAACTCAGTAAAATTCAGTAAGAGGATCTATGAGACAACTTAATAAATACAAAAATATGTAAGGACAAATTAAATCAACAAACAGGATTTAAGGATAGGAAAAGGTCATGGACGAACCAAGGAAATAACAAACTAAAAACTCGCTCCCCAGTGAAGTTGCCAATTTCTGTTACAGAAATATTCCCCTGCGGACAGGTGAACTTTCCCTTGGAGTACAAGCCCCTCTACCAAGACAGAAAACTACCTTTGGACACTACCATTCCTATAGATTCATTTTATCCATCGAAAAAAAGAGAAGGAGTGGAAGTATTATGTACCTCACTTGCGAGGTTTTTCCAAGATGCTCCAATCCACGAGTTCTAAATAGTACCTGCAATGGACAACAAGAAACACACGACTATCTCCTACTCTAATGGATTAGAAAAAATCAATCAATCTATGAATATTACGACAAGCATAGACAAGAACATGTAAACACATACTTGAAGGAAATACACCAAGTACATTAATGATAACTTCAAAAGGAAACTTACAATCTTCAGATGATGTTGCAACAACCTCTCCAAGTCCTCCTTGTCCAACCCTTGCTCGAAATATCCACAATCAAAATAACAATGCTTTATTGAATTTTCCTCCTTTTTTCACCATGATAATGCCTCCATTTATAGGCTTTGAGAGGCTCAAACACCTTGGGTATATTTGGAATTAGTTGAGGATATGGCTCCAATAGTTGTGATATCTCCCTTAGATGTAGCCCAGGAGTTAGATTCGAGCCAAACCACTCTATCCATCCATAACTGTCTTTAGAAGAAAATGGATTATCTTCCAAGATTTCCTCAACCAACTCAGTGCTCCCTTATAATGGGTGATAGAGCACTAACGCTCCCTATGCGATGGACAAAGAGCGCTAGCACTCCCTGTATATGAGAAGGGGAGCGTTGATCTTCCCAAAAGTTGTCAAGATGAAAAATTCCCATAGAAAAACATTTCTTCTAATTGTTAGATGATGGGAATTCTTCTTATTACATTTTTTAGGGGTTGTATCAAGTGTTTTCATGGTGTCGTTCATGATGAGACACTTATAGAAAGAGAATGTGACACTTACGACACTTGTGAAAAAAGTGAGACACTTACGACAATGTGAATGTGACACTGTCGAAGTGAGTAATTTTGATGTGTAAAACCTACCAGAGAGGTGTGCAATTCCAAAAGTACTGTTTATTTGAGTTAGGAGTTCTTACATAAATATAAGCGATCTTTGTACCATAGTGAATGATTTTTCCATGTAAATGTATAAGATGCATTGGAATCCTAATGCAACCTTTGAATGAGTTTCCACACTTCTTTGTCATTCTTCTATTCATCCATTGCTTCTATTATCCAATTAGGTTGGATGGTAGAGATAGCACAAAGAAATGCCTCAACATATTCATGAGATACAATATGATCCAAATACTCTACCTCCTTCACCCCAAAGAAACATTTGGACGGTTTGGAATATAGTTGTTTCTCCTTTAGTAGTTGTAGCACCCTGTCAACATGTCGAACATGATCTTCCCAATACTTTCTATAGATTAGTATATCATCAAAAAATACCAACACAAATTTTTGAAGGAAGGGCTTGAAAATGGAATTCATCAACCCTTGGAATGTGGAAGGTACATTTGTAAGGGAAAAATGCATGACCAAAAATTCATAATGGCCTTCATGAATTCTGAATTTTGTTTTGGGGATATCTTCTTCCTTCATTCCAATTTGATGATACCCTAAACAAAGATCCAAAATTGTGAAGTAGATTGCTTCATGTAGTTCATCTAGCAATTCATCAATGACAGGAATGGGAAACTTATCTTTAATGGTGATCTTGTTGAGCTCTCTATAATCTGAACACATACACCATGAGCCCTCTTTCTTGAGTACCATTAACATTGGTGCAGAGTAATAACTTTGGATAGGTCTAATAATTACAACCTCTAACATTTCTTCAACCATATGGTCATTTTCACTCTTTTTGGCATAAAGGTATATGTAAGGTCTAATGTTAGGAGGATCACTCCTAGGAATTAAGTGAATATCATGATCATGATCACGAGTGGGTGGAATACCTCTCATACTATCTTCAAATACTTTGGAATGCTTATCAATGATCCCTTGGAGATCTAGAGGAATAGAAGGCCTATATGTTTGAACATCTAGTGAGCACAGTTGTACAATTACACCTTGATGCCCATTGTTCAATAATTTTTTCATGCCATTAGAGATTATTGGATTTCCTTGTGATACCCTTTAACTCAAATTCCTTTTGTGATTTCCTTGTGATACCACCTTATTGGATTTCCTTGTGATACCCTTTAACTCAAATTCCTTTTGTTCCAATGAAAATTTCATGAAAAGTTCTTGAAAATTAAAAGCCATAGTTCCCAATGATTGTAACCATTGGACCCCTAGTATGACATCAACGCCACCCATGGGTATAGAAATCATTGTACTATTCATTACATATTCCCCCATAGTAAGATTGATCTTATGGATTTTTATTGAGCAATTGATAGTTCCTCCATTTGAAATCATTACTTGAGACTTTAGCACTAGGCATATAAAGCAATTGAGAGATTTGGCTAATTTGCAGTGAATGAAATTATGAGTACTAGTAGAATCAATTATCACTATTACCTTTTTATTTTTGATATATACTTCGATCTTGAGGGTTTGAGGAGTGTTAATTCCATCCAATCCATGACATGATATGGTGGGAGTCATATATTCAAAAGAAATCTCTTCTACATATTCATCTTGATATGGTTCTTGTTCTTGTTCTTGTTCTCCTTCCTTGTCACAATATATGTAGAATAATTTCTTCTCACCACACTTATGTCTCTTACTATACTTGTTGTCACAATTAAATCATAAACCTTTTTCTTTTCTTTCCTCCAATTGTTGAGGTGTTAACCTTGTAGGTTGAGGTGGTTTAGAAGAAGGAGCATTATTCTCTCGATAGATGTTAGGGGTGGTCCTTTTAGTATCCATAGCCATATTTTTACTTTCAACATTTATCGCCACCCTGAATGCATTCTCCAATGATTTGGGTTCCCAAAGGAGAACCTCATGTTGAATGTTATCATTTAAAGTTCCTATCAAGACATCAATTAGGTTCTCATATGGAATATATGTTACCTTTATATTCAATCTTTGGAAGTTCTCAATGTGTTCCGCATCTGAAACCTTTTTTTTGAGATTTATCAATTGGCTGAAGAAGGTATTCTCCTTGTATCCTCATAGTGTGCTATCATTTCTTCCGTGAAAATTGTCCAAGTGACAAGTGATTTGCAAGAACAAATAAATTGATACCACACAAACTTATTAGGTTCTAAATATAAGGATGCAATTCATACCTTTTGTGTTTGAGGCACATCATGTAGATCAAATAACTTCTCAGTCTGGAGTATCCATGTGATTGGATCCTTTCCATCAATTTTTCTCATATCAATCTTAGGAAAGTTGTTGGTATTAAATCCAAAGTTGGAGTTTCTCCAGTCTTGATTCATCTTCCTTGTGTCTTTTTGACACTTGAGTCTGTTAGGACCAAAACGAAAACATCACGAGGATGTAAATCCCCCTGCATTTTTATAGAGGTGGTTCTCCTCTTTAGATTTTATTAGGATTTTTATATATTCAATAAGTGGGACTTGATAGAAGTTTGTCGTAGTAATTCAAAGAAACATAAATATTGTGAGAAAATAAAATGAAAATGTTTTTGTTTTATTTTTAAAGAAAGTTCCTAAAAAGGGACCAAGCATCACACACTTCACATATTTAAAGCAAACACGAAAAATTTCCTCACATTTGTCATAGTTTAAGATAAATATTTATGATCACATAAAATAAAAATAAGATGATCTGCATGCATAAGAGAACTTTAACGGAGTGGATACATGGGAAGATCAAACAAATATAATGATATATCAACCTCAAATACTTTATATTTTGAAAACATGGTTACAAAGCATAGTCGATATTGTTCCCAAAGTAGCTCTCTTGAATTTTCTAAAAAAATATATAGTCTGTTACATATTCTTTGAAATTTTAAATGTGTTTGTCTTTAAAGACTAGGATTGGGGATCCCACGGACCATAAAGAAAATAAATAAAAGAAATAATCTTTTAGAAGGAAGACGGTGGGCAGTAGAAGAACAACAAGACCTAGTAAGAAGAAAAGAGGAGTTATCAATATTCAGTTAAACCTTTCTAGTGAAAGAGGTGGAATAAATGGATGAAGATCTTGATAAATAAAAAGAAGGATGTGATCAACATAAACTTACTATGATGGTATCTCGTTCTTTCACTTGATTGTTGATGCTATTTTATCATTTTCATCAACGGTTACAAGAACCGTCTCAACTGCTTCTTGTCTATAACGACCCTAATGGGATACATGCTTAAAGATTATAAAGTAAAATTAATTAAAGACATTAATTATGGTTAACTGAGTAATAGTTCAAATTACATATCACATTTAATGACCCGTGAAATAAAATTAATAGATCAATGAAAAATGATATAAAAATGGTGGCGTATGCAAAAAGGGATAGCCATGGATCCCGAGGAGATAAAACATTAACTCATGACAAAGGACGGAGGACGCAGCATGGTTGGAGGAGTAACTGCTTGAGTTGGCCGGGAGGAATAAGGGAGGGGAAGAGGGGATGTGCGCACCATTCGACGGGAGGGGACGCAATGGATGCTGTGGACTGTTGTATTGGCTGTGAGCCTGTGTTATTTTGTGGACTGTTGTATTGGTTGTGAGCCTGTGTTATTTTGTGGACTGTTGGCTTGTTGTGAGAAAGGAACAGAGTGTTCTGGACTGTGACTTATGATTAGGGGAGGCACTGAGTTGCTGGAGGTTTTGGGCACGGAGGGCCAGGATATCCCTAGATATCCTGGAGCTAGGTAGTTTTCCTAGTTGGCAGGGAGGACAGTAATTTTGGGCAGTTATTTTCCTGTTTGTGGCAGGATTGATCTGTGTAGCAGGGAGCAGAAAGGCAGCAACAAGGAACAGTGGCAACAACAATTAGCATCAGAACCAGGTACTTTGTTAAGTTATGTATTTATTTCTTTCTGTCATGAATTCAATATTTATTGATAAATCTAAGTTACTGAAGTTGCTGTTATGAGAATCACTATTATGCTAAGAAGTT
>ML784907.1:551041-571657 GCA_009831015.1 Picea engelmannii | reverse complement strand
GGGACAAGTGTAGTCCAGGATCTTCTACTTGGGAAGACGCCGAGACACTACGGCGAGACTATCCCTCACTATTTTGACTACTTCGAGAACATGCTTCTCTAAGGTGGGGTGTAGGTAACACCACCTTTTGACTTAGACGGCCATGATTACCTGAGGCCTATACACTTTATTTCCTAGTCATAGTGAAACTATTAAGTGATATACTTAAACTTTAAACTTATGAATAGTAATGAATGTTTAAGTGTTATTGATGATGATGCATGTAATATGATCTATTATGTGAATGGAAATTTTATGAATATTTAAATGCTATTGATGATGATGTATATGATGCGACATATTGTGAGAAAGAGAAATTGTTGAATGTTTAAATACCATTAGAATGATGTTGGATACGATGAAATTTATTTTGGTAAATGATAATCTTTGTGAATGTGTAAAGAGTATGAATTATGGGATATTGTGAAATCTAATTCAAATTGGAAAACTTTGATGTTAATGTATTGGTACGGGGATACCAAATTGAAATGATGAAAGTATGCAATTATATGATCATAGAAAAATATGAGTTTGTGTTGCAGACTAATCTGCAAGTTATGGGCTATGAAATAGCCAAGTGATAATAATGATGAAAGTGGATAGTGGGACCACTAATCGTGAAACATTATGGTATGAATAATGTATGAGCAATTTATATTGATTTAGATGCATTACTATGATATGTGGACTAGTGCATGATTTCGGTACTAACACTGCCCAAAACTGAATAAACGATGACAAAACCTCCAGCAACACAGTGCCCCTGTATGCTCCATTATAGGGTGTTGACCCTAGCTCTGTTAGGAGGGGTGGAGGCTTTTCCCACCGTGTATCCTCCATTATAGGGTGTTGACCCTGGTTCTGTTAGGAGGGGTGGAGGCTTTTCCCACCATGTATCCTCCATTATAGGGTGTTGACCCTGGTTCTGTTAGGAGGGGTGGAGGCTTTTCCCACAGTGTATCCTCTAAAACCTGAAGTCCTGGGAGGACGGTGCTGGTTCACGCTCCCCAAGACGTGTGATGAGGACTGTCAGTTGCCTGCTAGGGAAGCTTGGTCGAGATAGCGACACTTCCACTCACGGGTTCTATTTGGAGTTAGGTCAGTATAACTGACGCTCCAAGATAGTCTAGCAGAGGACAGATAGGAATGGAGTTGGAAGTAGGTTAGGGAGGAAGGATGAGTAGAATAGTTGAGACTATATGGGGATCTGTCTTGTGGTGGGATTTGATGAAGAGAAATTTGTATATATGAATATTCATTAACTAAACTACAGCTTTGTAAAATAAAATTGTTAAACCGGATAATTGTGATGAAAGAATTTCTTAAACAATTGATTAATTGTCGTCTTTTATAAAAGACTAGTCTTGCTGACTGGATTGAATGAATACATAACTTATTAAAGAATGACAGTTGATTATTAGTACATGCATGAGGTTTGCATGTACTAGCTACACATGCATTTCTTGTGTGTATACACTAGTATGTATGAGTTTTCTTGACTTACTGATATTGTCGGTTACTTATTGTGAATGTGTGAACCATACTCTTTTCCTTTATACCATCAGATACCTTAAAGTTCGAGACGAAGTTTCTTGAAGGGTGGGTGTATGTAACGAACCTAATGGGATACATGCTTAAAGATTATAAAGTAAAATTAATTAAAGAAATTAATTATGGTTAACTGAGTAATAGTTCAAATCACAGATCACATTTAATGACCTGTGAAATAAAATTAATAGATCAATGAAAAATGATATAAAAATGGTGGCGTATGCAGAAAGGGATAGCCATGGATCCCGAGGAGATAAAACATTAACTCATGACGAAGGACGGAGGACGCAGGGTGGTTGGAGGAGTAACTGCTTGAGTCGGCCGGGAGGAATAAGGGAGGGGAAGAGGGGGATGTGCGCACCATTCGATGGGAGGGGATGGAATGGATGCTGTGGACTGTTGTATTGGCTATGAGCCTATGTTATTTTGTGGAATGTTGTATTGGCTGTGAGCCTGTGTTATTTTGTGGACTGTTGGCTTGCTGTGAGCAAGGAACAAAGTGTTCTGGACTGTGACTTATGATCAGGGGAGGCACTGAGTTGCTGGAGGTTTTGGGCATGGAGGGCCAAGATATCCGTAGATATCCTGGAGCTAGGTAGTTTTCCTAGTTGGCAGGGAGGACAGTAGTTTTGGGCAGTTATTTTCTTGTTTGTGGCAGGGAGCAGAAAGGCAGCAGCAAGGCACAGTGGCAACAACAATTAGCATCAGAACCAGGTACTTTGTTAAGTTATGTATTTATTTCTTTCTGTCATGAATTCAGTATTTATTGATAAATCTAAGTTACTGAAGTTGTTGTTATGAGAATCACTATTATGCTAAGAATTTACTGTTTCAGATTACTTTCATAAAATGTTTAGGAAACTTAAATGATGTTTAGAATTATATGGGCATTACATTGTCCTTCAATGGTCAGTTTATCGATAGATTTCTTGAACCATTATTTGATGTGACTTTTCATTGGTGCCACATTGATTTCATGTCAGATTTCGATGTTGAAAAAATCGCCCTCCAAGGCTCTCAGATCAGGGGGAATGCAATGTAATGATTCTTCAATATATTGATTTTTCATGGAGTAGTCCACTAGCCAATTTTTTATGTCGTCCTCATTATAGTCAAGTATACCATGGAACTTTTAAATGGACAATCCTTTAAAAATATCAACTTTCTCATCAAACTGTTGCTTTTTTAGGAACAACGAGTTGAAGATCAATTTGGGATCTTGGAGTTCCTAAGTGCTTTCGGCTAAGTCTACCTCTGTGAGTATTTTGAATAGTTCTTCCCTCCTTAATATGGTTTGGATGCACATTTGAACAATGTTATTCAAGTTTTTTATATTTTCTTTCTAGCACGTGTTCAACTGTTTAATCTGACTTGGATAGGGAAGATCCTCCTCTTTTCTCCTTAGCTCTGTCATGTTGGAAACTTTAACACCAAGGGGTACCGCAACATCAAGGTAAAAACCTTATTCATTTTTTAGGTCGACTTGCAAATACTCATGAAAGGCATGCACCCTCGAGCCAAAAGAAATCATTTTCTTTGAAATTTCCCAAGCTTATGTGATCAATACCATTATTTTTTTGATATTATTCTCCACATAGCTCCTGGATGATGTAAGTAAGCTTGATGATCCTTTTATTTTAGAAGTAGGTGTGGTGGGTCCAACAATTTCCAAAGGGATGGAAATAAGTGGAAGAGGCATTAAGGTCTCTTCCAGTTCCTTAATCCTCTCCTTTAAATTTGTATTGTCCACCTCGAGACCACCAATGGGGTTTTCCAATGCATTATCGGTTGCTCTATGAATTCTAGAAATTTGGGAAGGTCACATATCTCTTAGGTCAACCTATGAACGATATTTTCCTTTCTTATTCTTTACATCACTTTTCTCTATAATCAATTTTTTGGATTCCTTGTCAAAAAAAGTGCTCTGTAAAACAAATGACTTTTCTTCGTGGAAGGTCTCATTCTCAATGATTTCCAAAGATGGATTATGGTGGGTCGTGTTTCCCGACTGATTCATGTTGGAAAAAATTTTCTCTATGTCTTTTTCGAGTTCCATATCTTCAAGGGAGAAACTATTGATATCACTCTCTATGTGTTGTTCTTCTTCCTCTTGCACTACGTTTTTCCTCTTTTTCCTCAGTGGAATTTTGTGCAATCTTTCAAGTTTTCCCGGAGGGGGATCCTTTTCTCCTCCTCTCCCTGAACTATTTCTGATCACTTTTCTAGATGGGTGGGCCACTGGAGCACTGCTTCGAGATGTTGTGGTATTAGGAGTAATAGTTTGGGATTGAGAACTCTTCTCACTGGGACCCTTTCCTTTATCTTTGTAAAATTCATTGGTACCGAGTACAGTCTCCAAGTCGCCAACATTGTGAGTAGGATCACCCAAGTTATTATCTTCTTCTTCTTCTAGAACAGTATGGATAAATAAATTGCTAAATCCCACTGCTAACATACGTTCCAAAATTTTTTCGTTAGGATCAAACCTTTTTATCCTTTCATCATACTTGAGATTCAAATTGTGGAAGTGGTTTTCAAATTCATCAATTTTGTTCATATTTCTGAATACAAAGTCCCCAATTTTCCAAGGCAAGGGTATGAATTGCATTTTTTGTTTCTCATGAAAAACGTGCAGCTAGAAATTATATTTCCTTGCAACATCTGTAATAAACATTCTGTCGGATATATGACATGGAAGAAAGGAGGGATTTTTCTTAAAACTGAAAATCTTGATAACATTGTAATTTTCCATTTTCTCCAATGTCCCTTTTTTATCTAGGAATTTACTTGCATGGGCAGATATTCTGGGGGTATATTTTCCAAACAACAATCCCTTAAAAAACCAAGAAAAAATCATTAAAAACTTCATAAAAGTGTAAATAGTCTTTGTGTCTCCACAACACTTGGTACCAAAAGGTTACCGAGTAATATTCACAATTCACCTTCTTGCAGATATACAATTTAGGAAATTGACAGCAATATGCTATTGCAAAAACCAAATAAGAAGCCATAAATAATTTCTTATCCTTTTATTACTGTGAAAATTGGGAAGATATTTCAATGGAAATCATCTTTCCCCAATCAAAACTGGTCTGCTCCTTGACAGTAAAATAAAATATATAAAGAATCATATGGGAAATGTTGGTGGTATTTTCTTGGCCCGTCACTCTGGTGAATAACCAAGAAATTTCCCGAAAGGGGTTTTTGAACGAGTTGACCTACAACCTGGTAATATCTTTAGGGAAGGCCACATGATTATCCAAGAAATTAGGAAAGAGGTCTAGGCCATTATCGTTCTTTTTCAGGAAATCCCTGCAATCCTCTCCTTTGAAAGTAAGTGTCGGCTCGAGGAGCTTCAACATTTTATGAAATAGTTAAGGTGAAAGAGAGATGGGAGAATGGTATTTAAGTTGAATAATCCGTTTACTTGGTATATATTTCTTAGCACACCCGAAAACAAGTTCCTTGTAGTCAAAAACCTAAGGAACACAACCTGCATGAGAAATTCTAGATGTCCAGATCACTTCCTTTTGAGAAGATGGGGATGTATAGTAAGAATACACTATAGACCACTAAAAGTTTTGTTCCTCATGTCCAAAATGTTCAAAGTATCTCTGTAGAACTGTTGTCGAGTTGTTTCTTCCATAAGTTGATGAGAGCGTTACTTTAATCTAGATAACGTTTTAAATGAGTGCTTGAGAGAGATAATATATAATTATGCAAATCATGCTTTAATGTGGTTTAATGAGAAATATCCTTGATCCCTTCGTTTATTAATGATGATCTTTACAGAACATGCATAATGATTTATTAGCATTAAACCATACTAAATGAATATTGGGAAAAACATGATTGTGGCAGGGATGGACGAGAGCAATTAGGATTTGGGAATTTTGTGAACCCACCAAATCAGGAACCCACTGTTGCAAAAGGTTGAAAATTGGCTAAGTGTTGTAATGTGATCGGTTGGACTCAATATAGGAGAGATGATATACTTAGGATCTCGGGGGTTCCAATGGTCAAAATTTATATCACGGATCTCTTGGGTGCAAAATCTATATAACAGAACATAGGATATGAAAGCTTGAACCTTGGAACCATGGAACTCGTGATTGTAGAAACGGCTAAGTATAGGATAATGTGGAATTCGATCGAAATCATGATATGGGAGTATGGATGGAGATGAGGATCCATGAGTCTTCCAACCCACGAACTCGTCATTTTTGAAAAAATGACTAATTATAGTAACTAGAAAGGGAGAATAAAAGGGAGAAAACAAAAGGGGAATTTAGGTAAGTATAGAAGAGGGAAAAGAAATGGACAAAAGAAATTGGAAAAAATAGAAAAGAGGAGGGAAATTTCGGAAGCAGGAATTGATCTAAACATATCCTCATCATTAATTCCATGGGATACATTGTCACTTTCAGGTGGCCTCTCTATTAGAAACTTTTTCAAGCCTTCCATGATATCCTCTTTTAATCTATCTGTCTTAGTATCCATCATCGCTTCCAACTTATCTTCAGTTGGATCCATCATCCTTTGTAGTTCATATTTTGTTACTACCTTGTTTTCTAAATCACCTATGTCCTTGCACATTTCTTCACCTTCATCAAGATTCCAAGTAGGATTGTATGAGGGTTTATTTGGTGTAGAAGATCCCTTTTTTGGTGGCATGTTGGCCAAGTATCACTGCAAGGTAGGAATTGCTAATTGGCTTAGGCAAAGGTCCTCAGAGACAAGGGAGTGCCAGGTGCTATAGCTCTCTTATATACATTTGAGGTCCAAAAATAGTACTCGACCCAATATCTCAGGTCACTAACTAAGGAGTCTTTACTATGCCCTTAGTCTTACTATCCGACAACCCAAGTACTAGAGAGTGATCTCCCTGAGTGTTTTTCTCGGTGTACTATAGAAACAAGACGAAAAAATGGTTTACTTGGTTGGTCTCGGGATTTTAGGGGTCTCCCAATATACGTGAGGTACATGGGATCTCAAATATGTGGTATTATTTTCTAATGCACAATCATGTGAAAGGGGTCTTTCGATATACTCTAGGTACATGGAAGAACCACATAGTCCCCGGGTTGTAGCGCTGAAAAGTAACGACGTCTCCTACATTTAAAGACATCAGAATACGTATGTACCTAAAAACCCATAAGATTCTCAAAAATTTATGTGATACTCCTTTTATCTCACTTTATTCCACTTTTTGAATCACCCCAATTGGATCTTCTAGTCAAAAGATATGCAAATTTCCAAAAAAAACACGCACATTTTAAAACCCTGATTTGGAGACTGTTTTGCTAGTTGACCTTTCTTTTGTTGTAGCTCTTCAATTTAGGCCCTTATGAGTATACAATTTATACCTGAGGTATCCTGATGTGTATTATTTCAAACTCCACAGGTTAGACCAATATTGGGTTCTTCAATAGAATTTTATGATAACTTTCCCAAGATGTGTTGATTTTTTCCCTTTCAGGAGAGAGAAATTGTAAGGAATTTCATGTGTCACATTCTTCACTTCAGAACTTGAAATTCACACCAGTAAAAATTCAGTTCGTACCCTAACCAACGAAATAGGTCTCACTCAATTTGGAGGTATGTATCTTCAAATATAATAGTTTTCCCAAGATCACATGTTTTAAAATGAAATTTGGACCATCCAAAAACCCTAATTCCATCAGAGAATAAATTTCAGAGTACAATGAATAAAGGGATGAATTTTGTACAAAATATACTTCATTATTCTATCTTCGTATTGTAAATATTTCATAACCTGAAACCAAGCCAAAAAAAATTGGGAGAAAAAATTCCAAGAAGACTTGTTTCAAACTAGTTTCAGGACTAGTAAAAAACCCTAACTTGAACAGAATGTATCTCCAAAAATATAATGAACAAAGATATGAAACTTGGAAAAAAGTTATATCTATATGTCGCCTCTACACCATAGAAATTCTAGATACTGGAACCTTCCTAAAAAAGAAAAAAAAATTGTAGCAAAAATTATAAGAAGACTTGTTTTGAAGAAGCTAGTCTCAAGGATTGTCTAGCTCTGATACCAAATGTTAAGAACCAAATATCAAAATACCATAAAAACCTCAGAATAAGTACTCAAATCCTTGAAAAATAAATAAATTTAGATAATAATCCTCTTCGAGGGGGAAACCTCCTTATACATCATATGAATTCACAATTACAAGATGATTCCAAATGAAGAGGTCTCCTTGGTATACATAGGAGACTAGAAGGTACAATTACAACTAATGGACCCAAGCCAACATAAATAAAATAAAAATACTAATGTAATATTCCCAATTAAGGGGTAATGTGCCATGAATTATGGCTTAACACTCCACCCACTTGTGACCCACTCATTGTGCTTAGTGCAATGTAACATTGTGTGGGCATAATCATGCAAAGAATATAACACAAACCCACACTAGGGATTGGGACCCAAACACAACTGAAATAAGACCTCTAAATTAGGGATACAATCAGGCTCCACAACCAACACCCAATACTCAATATTATGGATTAAACCAAAAAAAGAGGCCTAATTAGACTCTTCCTTGTTTTGTATGGAATAATCCTCTAGGTTATGGTATGGAAACCTTTTAATCAACCTTATGAATCAATTAAAAAAAAATTATTTTTCCTTTTATGTTTTTTATGATCTATTAATGTGAGAAACAAAATTAACCTAAGAAGTTGGGAGAAGTATACTACTAAAGGATAACCCTCAGGAAAATTCAATGAAAGTGGCCAATATATTTTAATTATCTAAGAATTATTTCTACTGAGAAGTATTACTGCAAGGTAACCTTTATAAACATAAAAGAAGAGAGAGGAAATATCTTCCCCTAGAAGATAACTCTTGGAAACAATGGCTAGAAAAAACCTCAATTGGTACGGTTATCCCCATTTTGTGGATAACTAAGGAGATTATGTCTCGAGGCCCTCATGTTACATATATGGAGTTTCGAGAGACCACATTACCAACATTATTTTTTTTCATAGCTAGAGACCTGCATCGCCACCATAGTGACCCAGTACTCGGTCATCATCCACACTATCTTGCCACCATAGGTTACTTGGGTCTTTCTCCATACGGTACAAATTAGGTATGATGGTGGGTATCATTTTTAATATTTGAGGCATTCTATCTTGTATATCATAGGTTATTTTAACTATGCCTTTTACCTTGTTTAAATATTGGTGGTTTGCTTGCGACACTCAAGTATATGAACACCCTTAGGATGGGGTGTTTTTGGTAGCTTCCTTTGATGATTCATCATGCCACTCCTAACCATACTTACCACTTTCCATCATTATTACCTCTCATGGAATCATCTCTTAGGATTTTTGGGTAGACTGACCATAGAAGGGACCATTCCTCGTTTCATGGGAAGAAGGGGCTGAAGGCCTGTTGACCCTCGACCAAGGTTTGAGGAAACATTGGTTGTATTTGACCACTTTTAGGACTTCGACAGGCTGGTCGAATATGGAGCGTCCAGGCAGAGCAGAGATCATAGGATCTCACTCATTTTGCGGGCTTGTCGACCCAACAAAGGGTTTTAGGGTTTATGTAATGGGTTGAGGGATGTCGACCCATGGGTTTACCCATGATTAGGCCTATTTGTAATGTATAAATAAGTATCTAGGTGATGTAAGAAGTTGCTCATGGCTTTGTGCAAGAAAGACTAGTTACAAGTTACTAGTTACTTGTGATTGGCTTAGCACATGACTAGTTGCATTTGTGCCAGAATGTGTTAGGGCTTGTAGAGCTAAGTGAAAGCATTGTGTAAGTGCTTTGTGCATACAAACTATGTAAGGATTTGTGCTATCAAGGAGTTGGCTTTGTGCCTTAACCAAATTTTGAGGAAGGTGGATTTAGTGCGTTGTGCGTAGATCACCTATCCAGTGCGAGGCTTGGCTCTATGGCTCTGTGCATAGGAGCAGATGCATGTAAGAGATTGCAGACTAATAAAGAAGAAGAAGAAGAAGTTGGTGGATGTAGCCCCACACTGGGGTGAACCACGTATATCCTGCGTTGATGTGCTTTGTGCGATGTTGTTGATGTTGTTTATCTATTAGTGTATTGATCTTTACAGATGTTATATGGATGTATGGATGCTTAGTGCTTAATGATGTGAATGAATGCTAGATATGAGCTAATGTTGCATGCTAAGTAATTGGAAGTGTTAGATATTGATTGTTACTACGTTGATATGTAATAAGGGTTAATCTGCGATGTACATGAGAATCATAACCTAATGCATGTTGTTGGCTATGTTCCCTACTAAGTATTTTGATCACGGATCTGTGTCCCAGCCTGGATGTATACATCTGAGTCCTGCAACCCCCCCTACCTCTACCTCAGGTGAGACTTCATATGCTTTTCAAGTGTTTCTGAAAGGGTCGGTAGTTAGGGTTTTGTTGGTGCGTTGTTGAAGCGTTGAACCATGGGTCTGCCCCTGTGCCAACAAATGGTTCCGTTGTTGGGACCTGAAACTGTGATTGCTGGGAACTGAAGAAAAGATAAATCTTTGTGCGTAGATTTGTTGTTGTAGTGCGTAGTATTATACTTGACTTGTGAAGCTCAGTACTAAGAAAGAAACTATATCTGAAGAAAAGAGGTAAGATCTTAAATCTTTATGCTCTAGTAAAGGTAAGATAAGTTGAAATTTTTGTTTCGAAAATATGAATCTAGGTATGCTTGATATATTTTGTCCTAGTCTGAAAACTAGGGCACAGTTAGAAGAAAGAGATGATCTAAATAAATTTTATAGAAATAGAGAAATATATGGTATTCCTTTGCATAGAAAGAATTTTTGGACTAATAAGTGGATGCAGAAACCTAGAAAGAATTTTTGCAGAATGCAGGTCCATCACTGTGATCCCAGTGCATAGTACAAAAAAGGTTGGGGATCATTTAAAATAAAGAGAGGATTGACACTGTGTTATAATTGTAGAAGACCATGAAATATTGCTAAAGAATGCCCTGGTATAGGCCCTCTCTCTCTTTGTTGTAAAGATATTGGTCATGAGGTTGAGAATTTCCCAAGGATGATTGCTAAAGTTGAAAATATGAACATGAGACAAGAAGACTATAACGAAGGTCAAGAAACTAAGGATATGTTAAAGATCCATACAGAAAGAGAGTCAGAGACTATGTTAATACAGTTAAAAGAAGAAATGGATGATCACAAAGACATCAGTTTACCATAGATCCCAAAAGAAAAACAATGCATAGTTACAAGAATAGAAGACTTCGACATAGAATGTGTATTAGATGAAGAAACACATGTGAATATTATGCCAGAAAGAACTTGGGAAATTTTGGGAAAACCTGTTATGATACCTTCATTGGGAAGGATAGGATCATTTAAAGGAAAGATGATAACCCTATGTGGAAGAGTTACTAATATACCTATGATTTCTCATGGAACTATGATTGAAGAAGAATTTGAAGTTATTAGGTTTGTTGAGAACAATGCCCCCTTTTCACTTTTATTAGGAAAGACTTCGATTAAGAAGGATCAGATCAGAAGGAAAGCAGAGGAGGAATCCACAGGAAAGAAAAACAAGAATTAAGGGATTCCATAACCAGAAGAATAGAGCGACTAATAGAAGAATAAGAGGATCAATCAAAGCAACAAAGGGAAAGGGAATTGGCTGTCGAAGTTGAAAGAACACAAGAAGAATGTATGTCCACCCAGAACCTAGTAAGCAAAGAGGTATTACCTTTGTACCCTTTGAAATAACATCGATAGTGCGAAGTTACCATGCTAAGAAAAGATGAGAATAAGAATGGAAAGAGGAATTCAAAGACTCAGATCATAGGAAATAAGGCAAGGAAGCTCAGTAAGAAGAAATCTAAGTTAGAAAAACTATGGGAAGTTCCAAATCAGACTTCGCAGGAGGCAGATCTATAGAAGTTGAACCTTGCTAGAATAGCAGAACAACACAGAATGGGACTTCGCCACGATGAAGATATATGACCGTTGGAGGTGCCCCGACCATTAGAATGAGGCTCCAGAATGGATAGAAACACAATTATTGATGGAAATACCGCCATACCTCTCGAAGGGGATACGTTCAGTTGGACCCCAGTTAGGACATATTCTAGCACTGAAGTACAACAAATTCAACCTAGGAGACCGAAAAAACTACACGGTGCTCGTGCCACATAGATATTTGATGAAGATGACTAGGAAGAAGTAGTGCATAGTCTCCCAACCATGGATAAAGGAGCTCACAAAATCGATGATTCTGAATGTAATGAAGATCCCCCACTTCAACTAACATCAGGAGGTTAACGCTTGCGTTAAACTCCTCCCGTTGTGCTATCATGGAGGGTATCTTTGGCTTGATAGGCATGTGATTATGGATCTGGAACTGATCCATATCATCATAGAACTGAGTATGCAGGGACCAGACCCTCACAAGTTCTACCTAGGGAAGACTTCAGATCACTTAGTGAGACAACATATAAAGGAAGATTACGGTGATCTAGAAAAGGGAAAGCGAGGCTACAAGATAGCCTCCATCCAGGATGGCGCATTGCGCCTATCTTGTCAACTCATTGTTGGTAAGCTTGTCAGAAAGAACCATCCAACACAGGTCATTGGATTTGTTATAGACCTCGCAGGGAAGTGCATAGAAGGCATGCAAATGAACTGGGCGAGTTACCTCATCAATGAGCTGGAGAAGGACTGTCGCGAAGCGCAAGACCAAGGATATGAGTTTCATTTTAGTTGGCTACTGGTACTAATCACCTTCATAGCTTGGAAGATGACGAAATGAGCAACATTACCTGAAGTTGAGCCATTAGAACCATTGGCCTTAAGGTTCTCCACCTTGTGGTACACAAATGATATGGCGAAGAAGTGGCAATCGAACATGGTGTTCCATGCTTACTACCTATAATTGAAGCATGCCATTGAAGCATTTCCATGAATGAACCCGAATACTTTGCATCAGTGCAGGCCACTAGAGAAGTTCCATGTAGATTGACACTTTATTTATATCACTTCAAACAAATATGAAAGTAAGGAGGAGTGCAGTCCTATTACAAGTTGACTGATGAAGACATGGAAGAGATCACTAAAGAATGGCCAACAAAGTTCCTTGTCCTAGTGGAAGATGCATAACTCTCCAACCCTGACATCATCGGAAGTCCATTGGTCACTCGGGTCGAACATGATGGACAAAAGAAAAATAAGAGAAAGGAGGATGTCTAGAACATAAATAGTGATGAGGATGACAACGCCTCAAAGGAAAGTAGGCCTAACTCACCTGCAGGAGGAGGAGGAGGAGATGAAGTGAAACAAGAGGAAGGAGGAGAAGAAGGAGACAAGAAAGACAAAGGCAATGTTACACCGTTGAATGATCCCCTTACAGAGGCCAAGACATCAAAGAAAATGAAAGTTTCTCCGCAGAAACCCTCAACAAGAAAGAAGACTTGAGACAATAAGCCTCAGTCGAAGAACGTGCTCATAGTGGATGATGTCGATCTCATCATTGTAGCCATGGAGGATGCCTTAGAGGATATCCTACATATATATGAAGAAAATCAAGAAACATTGTATGAAATAATAGAGAAAGAGCTCAAGGACATACAACAAGCCATCTATTTGAGTTGCCCAGTACCTACCGTGCCTTCGTCATTAGAAACTGTGGAATTGGGTGATGATCCCACCTAATTATGAAGGCTAGCAGATGAAACCAAGGCTCGACTTCATAGAGTCCAAGAAGAAAAGGAGTAGGCCATAGAGGCCTTGAAGAAAGAAAAGGAGGAGGTCCTAGAGCAACTTTGAGTGGTGCAAAAGGAGAAAAATGAAATTCATGCGAAGTTCGAGCAGAACAATACGAAGATACAGGAAGAAAAACACCAACTACTCACAGAGAATATTGTGACCAAAGAGGAAATGACTAAATCACTTCGCTCCATGTCAGGCTTGGTGTAGGAGGAAGAAGAGTTAGTCAAGATACAAGTGGGGAATCTCATTGAAGCCATTCAATAGCTTCAAGCAAGGGTAATGAAGCTAGAGATTCAAGCAGTGTCGAGCACTCTGAAGGAGTATGTGACCAAAGGGAGGAAGCTACCAGGAATGCAGTAGAAAGAATCAGAGAACTCACCTCAGAGTGTAAGTAACTAAGTGATTGAAGTGTGTAGAGTTATGAGCGCCTTGCAGAAGATCCAGAGCTGAGGAATTTGGAAGCACAACTCCAAGAGGTGAAGCAATAGGCATCCACCATGCAAGAGAAGATGAAGTTTTTTACTGTAGTAGAGAAGATGAAAATATCATAGGAACAATGCACAGTTTCGCAAAAGATTACTGCTATCCAAAGAAAAGTCATGGAAGTGACACAAAGACTCCAGTTGGTGCAGGACGAAGCCTGCACTATTTTTGAAGAATTTTAAGGACAAGGCTCGCAGCTAGACCAACTAGTCGCGATAGTGGAACAACGCCTGGAAGGGCCTGTTACTGAGAAAGTGATTCAGGAGTTCACTGAGTAGGAATCTTTGGTTAAGAATCAAATCGAAGTATCTCAAGATAATCTTGATGCCTTTGAAGCAATGTTTCCCAGATCTGAGTGACTCGGGACAAGTCACAGGTGAGTGTTGGGGGCATGTTGGCCCTCGAGCAAGGTTTGAGGAAACATTGGTCATGTTTGACCACTTTTAGGAATTCAAGAGGATGGTCGAAGATGGAGCGCCCAAGCAGAGCAGAGATTGAGGGATCTCACTCATTTTGCGGGCTTGTGGACCTAGCAAAGGGTTTTTGGGTGTATGTAACGGGTTAAGGGATGTCGGCCCATGGTTTTACCCATGATGAGGCCTTTTTGTAATGTATAAATAAGTAGCTAGGCAATGTAAGAATCTTCTCGTGGCTTTGTGCAAGAAAGTCTAGTTACAAGTTACTGGTTACTTGTGATTGTCTTAGTGCATAACTAGTTGGATTTGTGCAAGAATGTGTTAGGGCTTGCAGAGCTAAGTGCAAGTGTTGTGTAAGTGCTTTATGCAGATAGACTGTGTAAGGATTTTTTCTATCAAGGAGTTGGCTCTGTACCTTGACCTGATTTTGAGGAAGGTGGATCTAGTGCAATGTGTGTAGATCACCTGTCCAGTGCAAGGCTTGGCTCTGTGGCTTTGTGCATAGGAGTAGATGCATGTAAGAGATTGCAGACTAATAAAGAAGAAGAAGAAGAAGTTGGTGGATGTAGCCCCACACTGGGGTGAACCAAGTATATCCTGCGTTGATGTGCTTTGTGCGATGTTGTTTATCTATTACTGTATTGATATTTATATATGTTAGTTGGATGTATGGATTCTTAGTGCTTAATGATGTGAATGAATGATAGATCTAAGCTAATGTTGCATGCTAAGTAATTATAAGTGTTAGATATTGATTCTTATTGCGTCGATCTGTAATAAGGGTTAATATGCGATGTACATGAGAATCATAACCTAATGCATGTTGTTGGCTAAGTTCCCTACTAATTATTGTAATCACATATCTGTGTCCCGGCCTGGTTGTAGACATATGAGTCCTACAACCCCCCCTGCATCTACCTCCGGTGAGACTTCATCTGCTTTGTAGGTGTTACCGAAAGGGCCAATAGTTAGGGTTTTTTTGATGCACTTTTAAAGAACTGAACCCTGGGTCTGTCCCCATGTCAACAAGGCCTAGAGGGAATTTAACTAGAAAAATATAAAACCTAAATGAAAGAACCTTCCATATTCTTCACCCAAGGGATCCTGAGAAAGCAATGAAAAGCTTCTCTGCAAGAAAATAAGGACCCCATGAAAATTATAAATAAAAATTCTTAAAGGAACAGTTGAGGATAGGGAGTCTCATCACTAGCCAGACTATCACATCTGTTATCACCGGAATTTCATCCACAAATGGTTACAGGAATCCAGCATCTTCAAGACACATATTATTTCACCCATGGACCAAAAATGCATTTCCAAAAGGTCCAAAACTATACAATCAACAATAAAATCAGCATGTGTTGAGACTACACAAGGAGCTCGTGCACATGCGCCATTCAGAAACACAGGAAAAAATGCACATGTGCATGATGTGCAACTGTGGATGCAAAAAACCACGCATCCCTCAAAATGGCGCAGTTATGATATTGGTCGGCCTCCCACCCACTTCTGGTTCAACTTCCAAGTCGATTTGACAGCCACATCTCAACTAAATCTGGCTGGGTGTGTTATCGGACTAATGAGTAGGTGTGGACACTAATTGATCTCCCTAGATCCACCTAGATCTAGAACAAAACACACCAGAACATGACGCTTTCCTTAAGTTTTAGATATTGAATTTACTAACCAAAGAGGGATGGGTGACATACCGTTTAAATCTCGCTTCCTCTCACCATTGCCATCCTAGCTCCATTCCAATTCTCATACAATGATGATCCTGCAAAAGAACGCAACCAACCAAAGTGATAGTAATAGAATAAACTCAATATAAACCTATGTATGTGATCAAGGAATCATACAATAAAACACAACAAGTTTATAGGAAAGAATCATATTACTGTATCATATTAAATGTGAAAGAGAGATTAGAACCATGGCCTTGATGTCGTAAGGTCCCTTCCAATTGTCCTTCGTTCCCCACACACTTCCACTCCAAGAATTCTGAGAGCACAGATTTGATAATATTCACAATCTATCTTGACAAAGTGGCTCATCTAGCCAAGCTAAAAATCTCCAAATCTCAATCGAATCCAAGCTAATCCAAAAAGCTCCAAAGCTAACCAAATCTAACTTTCTCCATGAGAACTCATCTCCTTTTATAAGTTGAAGAGGATAAGGTGAGGAGGTTAGGATGATCCCACTAAATCATGAAAGCGAGTAAGATCCAAACCATTCGGATGCCACCTCACCATAGAAGTTTCTCCTTCTAGAAGATTCAAGAAAACTCTTGTTTTTCCCACGTGTAGGCATTCTCGCACCCTGCCTATAGAGAAACCTATGAACATATCACACCCTAGTTATGGTGCAACCTGCGAGAATCAGGCATTCTCACACCCTGCCTATATAGCAACCTGCGAACTTCCTTTTTTACAGGGTTTTTACAAGGGAAAATGAAACTTCTTTTCTTAGGAAAAGTTATTCTCCCTTCTCTCTTCAGGAACTCAGGCCACTGACCCCTCTAAAGACAACATATAGGTTTACATCATTAATGGTCATAGGGATGACGAAAATAATGTGTAACAGGGTGGCTGGTCAAAGACCTAAGGGTGCCCTAAATGGCCCCTTGTTCACACTAAAAGATGGTTGAATAATGCCTCAAAGTTATGCTATAAAAGGAAGCCATGGGTGCACTACATTTTTAAGGAATTCATTTGTATTGTTATGTTGTTGATATTCTCTTAGAGGATCCTCTTTCCTCATCAAGAGTATTCTAGCACCATTGCACTTAGCCATTCATATTACCTCTAGAATGAATGGTCTTTGGATTCTCTTCACCATTTCATCCTAGTTCCTCATTTGTAAGAAGAGTTCAATATTTGGGGGTCCAAGAGCCCTCCCTTGGAGGAAGAGGGGACACAAAGTCTCCCTTTCTCTTCAGTGTTTTCTTTCCACTAATACAATCCTTTCCATTGGTGGCATGAGTCTTGTTTGTTCCTTGTTCTTGTGTTCTTATGCACTATAGTTTAGTTGTTTTTATCATTCTTAGTTTAATTCTTTGTTTGTCTTTTATGCTTTATCTTTCTAACCCTTTCCTTTACTGTTGTCTTGCCTAGATACCCAACTGGGCTTGTAAGCATCTCTATTTTGCCCATTTAGGGGACAAAAGAGGTGCAACAGATTGGCGACTCCACTGGGGAAAGGTATCAATTTCCTCCCCCATTTGGGTAATTTTATCTTTTCCTTTTATTTATTTAACTTGCAGGAACCATAACTAGCCCAAGACGCCCTGCAAAAATTCAAATTCAAAGTTGAGTTGAGAGAATTTCATCTAGGATTTTCTTCACGGTCGTGTGACAGATGTGCATAGGTTTAGTGGCCCACAGTCACGCATCATGCGGACGTGCGCCAAACCCATAGTATTTCTCAGCACCCTCTGTGCACCTGCGCCCATAAGATGTTTTCAATTAGTGCATTGGCGCTTAGAGCGCCTTTGTCTACTTTGAGACCCGCACATATACTCATAAAATTACACATTGTAAGGTTTTTTGTGATCTTTGGAGGGCCCATAGCCTTCTTAAAGTTTATTTCATGCATGTTGTAATGTACACCACACTTACATGCCCTCTCCATATAAAGGGATTAGTCAAACACATAGTCACTTAGGGGTTAAAATCATAACTTTTCCTTTTTTTTGTCGTTTTTCCACATGGATGGCTTGCTTTGACTAAAGTTAAGTTGGAATCATTCTACATCACATATAAAACTTGCATTGGGACTAGAAATTAGATATCAATCATTGAGTATGATCTTCTCTCACGCCCCAAAGAGATCTTGAGAATCAGAAAGAGGTTGAAGGAGAATTTTATCTCCCTTAAAAAAGACAAAATCTTTAGGAGAGGACAACAGCCCCCTCGGGACTCCTCTTAGTTTATTTTCTCAAACACATCTTAAAGATTATAACGGGCCCATACATGCCCACATGCTACAAATAGAGGATAGTGTTGAAATTTACTTTCTTAGATTAAATCACTAGGGAAGTTTTTAGGTTTTGTAACAGGCCCATACATGCCCACATGTCCACAATCTAGGATAGTTTCAAATCTTTCTTAAATTAAATCACATTAGGGAGTTAAAGGAATAGTAAGGACCCACATGTCCACATATTAGTTTCCTAGGGACTTTAAAATTCCGCAAGGTTGTACCAATGACATTTAGTTAATTAGGTAATCAAGACTTGTAAGGACTAAGTGAATTCCACATGCAACAAGGTGACACCTAAATTATTAAAAATATTGGCACACTTTCACTTGATTCACACACAAAGTCACTACTCACTCAGTTTCATCTTGAAATGTGGAGGTTAAAGTAAGTTTACTCCAAAGGGATTCCAAAACACCCCACCCTTTTCTTGACGAAACTCTCCACTCCCACTTAATTTCAATGAGATTGGCTCACACCCCCAATCTCTCAAACAACCACACCTAAATTTTTTCTAAAAAACTCACTAAGTTTTCCTCCACAGGAGGTGCCAAAAGATGTTTTTTATTCTAGGTAGGATTTCGGGGATAGACATCCAAATAACTCCCCGTTATTTGGTTCTCATATCTTCAAACAATAGAAGTTGTCAAATAGGGAACTTTTAATCCTCCAAGTCAAGTGTTCCTAACACAGTAAGGGAGGGAGATACCCGTGAAGGGTTGAAGGTCGAGGTCTGGTTGTTTTGTGCATCTCCCCTTGAGGCACCCACCTCTTGGACGGGATCCAGCTTGTGACCCATTTCTTAGGCTGAAAATTTAAATGACGCACTTTGACCAAGGTACCTAGTGACTAAATTTTATGACATCTACCTAGGTGGAAATTGTGGGCTACAATTGCACCTTGATAAGATTTTGTGTGGCTATTGGGAAATATCACCAGTTCTTTCGGGATATGCACCCTCTATCCCTCATTATAACTAATTACTTCATCCTTCACTAGTACCTCTTCAGGTGGCTTCAGACCCCACTATTGAGTGCTATTGGAAGGTCCATTGTTATTTGAGAGGAAGGACGTTGCATATTTTAGGACACAAACATTTGTTTTCTTTGTTCTCCCATGCAGACAAAATCCACCTACCCACATGTATGCTTCTTTATCAATTTATGTATGATGTTCTTGTGATTACATACGATTGTGAGATATATTGTGAAGGTCCAAGTTATACAAAGTCTCTTTTTCATTAATTCCTCTCATCACCATTTGCACACATCCACCTTGCTAGTCAGACATCATAGAGGACCCATAGAACTCCCATCATTCCAGATGCTTGCTAAATCTCCCTCCCATTCTAGGGGGAGTTCCTAGTATTGCCAACTCATCGGCCATACTTCCCCACACCCTTGTGAGTGCTACTATCTTGGGATCAGATTTTCTTGGTTCCACTTTGCTTGGGTCCACTTCCCAAGGTCAACCACCCCCACCCTCTCCTTTCCACGAAAGTAGGGGGCCAACTTCTTCTCAAGGGGGAAGTACAAACCCACCTAGTCCCCCTCAAGGGTCAGGTATGCAAAACACTCACACTATGGCTGGAACTAATCCTCTGACACCACCTCAGATTCCATACTTGGCTTCCCTCAACATACTGGATAAGACTAAACTCACCAATGATCTTATATTGCACAACCCCACATGGACAACAATGCCTACCAAACTACCTTCATACATCCCTAAGTTTGAAGGAAAACCGGGAGATGATCTTGCCAACCATATCATGACCTTTCACTTATGGTGCTCTTCAAACAACATCACAGATGATTCCATCCGATTAAGGTTATTTCAACGTACACTCACTGGCCCATCAACTAAGTGGTATGTAGAAGAAAAATTTGGGTCCCACGTGACCTTTGAATCCTTGGCCAAAGAATTTTTGACCTTCTTTCAACTACCAATTTGTCATGACAATGGCCTTGAACTACTCTCCAAATTTAAAAAAACCTCTACCATGCACATCGCTGACCACATTCATGAATGGCATCGGCGACGAAGTATCTTCAAAGATGAAGCTACTCCAAAACAATGTCTCAATTGGTTCCTCAAATCACTTGTTTCCCTCCTTGCCAAAGATGTGGTCGCCACCTTCCCCTAGTATGAAGAAGAATCCATTAGCAAGGCCCAACAATTCGAACTCATTTACTCACAGTCAGGGTACTTGTATACAATACTACCTGACGCCCTGAGACCCGTGCCATTTGTCCAGGACAAACCTGGGATGTCTCACTCAGAGGATGGATTGATTGGTACCACTACACACCACAATTCACATCCCCAACAACCACCAATGTATGGAACCCCTCAATATCCACCTGCATACGGTGGACCCCCTTATT
>ML784907.1:506836-544466 GCA_009831015.1 Picea engelmannii | reverse complement strand
CTACTTGGTCTAATATGTCGTTAGGTAAAAGTGTGTTTCTTTAGTATGCACTAGTATGCATTTGTAGTTAGGCAATCCGACGGTCACAATATGTTCCCGACATAGAGTGATCCGACGGTTCATACTCTCCTCGATCTTAACGGACATTGATCCGTGGCTTAACACCCGATTGGTCCATGATCTCTATTTAAAGAGCATGGAGGGTCATTTGCCGATGATCGATTGTGATAAAATCTCTTGTAAAATATCTCTATAATCTTTTTCTTTGCATTAATAAACTTCTCCAAGTGGCCGCGTTGGCTGGGGCCGTGGATGTTTCCCCGTAGGGGTTTAACCACGTGAAAACATCGGTGTGTCGATCTTTGATCTGGTTATGTGAGTGGTTACTGAAGGTGTTCGTCCTCTGTTGGAATACATGTGTTGTCGAACATGGGGCTCTTCCAAAATGTCCCCATCGAACTTGGGGACAAAACTATCCTTATTGATATTAAGGTTATTGATGCCCCACTCGACTACAATATTTTGTTTGGTCATAGCTACATGTATGCTATGAAGGTAGTCACCTCTTCCATGTTCCAAACCATGATGTTTCCCCATAATGGAAAGATCATTACCATTGATCCGGTATCACATTATGAGCCTAACCCTTCATCCAACATCGAAAATATACTCTCGTTTATCCACACTAATCCAGACGCCTATCCACTCATCGAGATGGACCCCATAATTTTTAAGGACCCATCCTTGCTAGGGACATACCACGGACCACGACCGCTCATACATCCCTCAACACAAGTATGTGTCATTTCCACCAAAGGAACAACAACTGAAGATATTCTCTCTCCCACCGAGGCCTCTTTTTCCCCTGACGTCCCACTAGTCGTAATATACCTCCCTCCAGAATCTCCTAGAACTTGTTCAGCTATACCCGTCCCTGATCTTCCCCTCCCCCAGGGCCATATCCCAGTTTTGGAAACAATTCCCCAAGCCATTACCCAAATCCCTTTCTTTTACCCCCCACCAGGTGTACAAGCTTTCTAGGTAACCGCAATGCTCACCCTTCCTAACATGGTTTTAGAAATCCCAGTATGGTATCTACATCCAACTGATATGGTCCCTAAACCATCCCTCCCTAACCAAACATAAGGAATCCCAATGCAGATTCCCATACTTACCCCCACCGTCCAATCCACACCCCCACTCTTTAGCACCTCTGCCATAGCTGGGGGTAGACAAAAAAAGAAGGAACCCACTGCTCCACTTCCCCCACGTGTCCAACCTCCTTGTGCGCTATGTGAGAAAGATGGAAACCCCACCAACAAGTGCCCATCTCTCCTTGAGTTACGTAATCTCATTCAACTCCTTCGAGCACCACCACCACTCGTCGCTTCCTCTAGTACTGCCACTATCGCCCAGAACATAAGTAGAAAAGGATTGCGAACCAAATTCACATGCACCATCTATTCAAAATATGACAATTACACACACCATTGTCCAGCGTTACCTCAATTCCAGCAGATGCTAATAGTTGTACGCTAGAGCTTTCAGCAAGAACCCACCCTAACACATGTCACCGACATCCATTATGTCATGACCTCAGTCAATGAATGTATGCGATGTCCTTGCTCCCTATGGAAATCACATGATCATTTCAGATATCAATGTCCTATGATCATTGAATACAGGTGTCGCCAATTGGCCCTTATTCAAAATCATACACCCCCTCCTCCAGTAGAACCAGTGAGTACCCTTACCCCATCACTAGATATGAATCATATCTCTTCACTGAAACCTGAGGCACTCCCTACTCCCCCATGGTTGCTAGATGATTTATATGAGGATTTACCCCTAATTCCCCCCAATTCTCCAATTCATTTCCCCACGGAAATTCTACGCCCGACTACCATTTTCAACCCACAATATTGGTTTATGTCAAGAGAACCATCGCAACCTCCTTACGATACCCCCCCCTACATCATCACCATCAGATAACTACCCCATGATGACAGTCACCAAAGTCACTCCTTTTGATCCCCTATATTCTCGACAGTTTCATTGTGATGAAGACATCCTTGAGGAGTTAACTAAACCTGATTTCTGATGGGATGCACTCCACCACAGAGTGCTTTTTCCTTCACAGGAAGGCATCGGGACTCCTAACCAAAATCCCATCTACACAGTCAAAACCAAGGATTTTATCCCAACGGGGCCTATAGATTGGTTCAATAACCCTATCCCTTCCCCCGACGCTTTTGAAGAAGGCAACATGGCCAATATTTCCCCCACCATTAAAATCGATATTTCCATCAAATCTGGAGTCATAGAGGAAATTACCATTGGCGACACATGCTCTCTTGAATAAATCACCACCTGCAAAGCTCTCTTATAGGAATACCAGGACATCTTTGTCTGGTCCTACATAGAGATGCCTGGCCTTGATCCCTCTATTATCGAACATCGTATCGACACCTGCCTTGATATCACACCTGTCCGTAAAAAACAATGTCCTTTACACCCATCCAAAGCAACGACCATCAAGGCCAAAATTAACAAATTACGCACTGCATTGTTTATCTACCCCATCACATATACGTCATGGGTCTCCAAGCCCGTCCCTGTGAACAAAAGACAAGGCACTATCTGTGTCTGTACGAACTTTCGTGATCTCAACCACACCTATCCCAAAGACAACTTTCCAACGCTCTTTATCGACCAAATTATCGATGATTTCTCCTGTCACGAGGCGCTATCCTTCATGGACGGTTTCTTTGGCTACAACCAAATTAAAATTCACCCAGTCGATCAATACAAAACTGCATTCACTACCCCCTAGGTCACTTTTTCTTATCGTGTCATGTCTTTCGTCCTCAAGAATGCAAGAGCCAGTTTCCAACGAGCCATGACATACATTTTTCATGATCTTGCTCAAATCATTCTTGCCTACTTGGATGATCTCACCGCTTGCTCCAAAAAATGCACTCAACGTCTTAGTGATTTACGAATCATCTTCCAACGGTGTCAACAGTACAACATCCGCTTGAATCCCCTCAAGTGCATGTTTTGCGTCACTGTTGGCCACCTCCTTGGGTTTATCGTTTCCCAATGTGGCATTACAGTTGACCCCCTCAAGGTCCAAGTCATCACGGAAATTCCCCCACCACATAATTTATGCCAACTGCAGAGCCTACAAGGCAAAGATAAATTTTTACGCCTCTTTGTCCCCGATTATGCCACTCAGGCACATGGTTTCCTTCACCTCTTACATCATGATATCTCATTCCAATGGGATGAACATGCCAAAAACTCTTTTGATGATCTCAAAATGACCCTCTCCAATGCCCTGTTGATTAGTTCACTCGACTATAATCACGACTACATCTTCTATATCTCAGCCTCAACCTTCTCAGTAGCAGGAGTTCTCATCCAACTAGGGGACGATGATCGTGAGCATGTCATTTACTACATTAGTAAAAATCTTTCAGGGATACCCCTTAAATACAACCACGAAGAAAAAATGGCTCTTGCAGTTGTCCTCGTAGTCTATAAATTGCGCCATTACATCTTTCTACGAACTACCAAAGTTGTCGCAGATTCCAACCCAATGCACTACTTGCTCAACCGCCGGAAAATCAATGGAAAATTTGCTTGATGGAACGTCATCCTCCAGGAGTACGACCTCGAATTTTCAACACCCAAGAGAAAGAAATCCCTTGTCCTCCCTGAACTCATTACGACATTTCCCTCTGATACTACAAGTACCCCCGTCAATACAGACTTCCTCGATGAACATCTCTTCTACATCCCCTCGGATGACCCATGGTACGGTGATCTTCTTGTCTACCTCCAAACACATAAATTCAGAAACCACCTTTCCCGAGACAATCATCGATGGATTCATCACCAGGCCACCCGCTACCTACTTATTGGTGATATCTTATATCGGCACGAGGTCAGCACTATACTATGCCAATGTTTGACTATCGACGAGGCCGATCAAGTCTTGAAATATTACCATAGTGGCCCTTGCGGGGGCCACCTCTCAGAAATGTCCACCGCTCAAAAAATCATTCGCGTCGGTTACTTTTGGCCTACATTGTTTCACAATTGCATCAATGCTGTGAAGCGATCTAACAATTGTCAGCTTTATGCCAACAAAGCATGAGCACCACTTGCTCTTCTACACCCTGTCATTACCGCAGGCCCATTTTGCAAATGGGGCATCGACTTCATGACTTGCAACCCTCCATCCAGCAATGGACAAAAATACATTGTCGTTGCAGTAGATTACTTCACCAAGTGGGCCAAAGCCATGCCCACCTTCAACAACACCGCTGACACTGCAACGTGTTTTTTCTTTAACCACATCATCTCCCGCTTTGGAGTACCACTCCAATTAGTCTCTGATGACGGGAAACACTTTGAGAATGAGATTTTCGTCAAAATCTCATCCAAGTTAGGTTTCTCCTATGATTTTGCCTCCCCATACTATCCTTAGTCCAATGGATAGGTAGAGGCAGTCAACAAGGTCCTCAAAACTATGTTGCAACGCACGGTTAACAAACATAAAACCAATTGGCATCATATGTTGTTTTCCGCATTGTGGGCTTATCGCACAACAATTAAAACTACCACTGGTTTCACACCATTTCATCTAGTCCATGGCGTCGAAGCTACTCTCCCCATTGAATGAAAAATTCCTACCTTACGCACCGCTATTGAGATATTACCCGACACTGCACCAATGGAGCAGCGATTGCTGAACTTAGAGTCACTAGATGAAGATCGTCGAACTTCATTACAGAACAACGAGGTAGCTAAAAAATGGTCAAAGGCCACCTTTGATCACCATGTCAACCTTCACTCATTCAATGAAGGTGACCTCATCCTTGCTTACGATATCGCCCATGATACCCCCGACCATGGAAAGTTTGATTCATTATGGCATGGACCTTACATCATTCAACACTGCCTCACTAAAGGCGCATACATTCTCGCCTCCCCCGAAGGCCACCCTCTCAAAGAACCCATCAATGGGTTGTACTTAAAGAAATTTTACGCCTGAACGTAGCCATTCTACACTAGGCTTTTCTTTCGTATGCTTTTCTTAGATTTTTTAATCTTATTTTAACACCTTGTGTCTAATTTACCATTTGTGTTATTGACAGATGCCTCCTCCATTGACCTACCACATCATTTACGCTAACGGAGCCAGCCGTTGGAAACAGAATCTCTCTTTGGCCGCTTGGGATTTCTATTCCCCCTCACACTAACTACTCCACTCTAGCGGCATATGTCTGGGCTCAACAACCAACAAACAAGTCGAATACACCACCATAATTGGTCTCCTCACCGAGGCTAGTCATCATCACATTCGTCACCTTAGCGTCTTACTATATTCCCAACTGGTCGTCCTCCAACTCAACAATGTGTACCGTGTCCACAATCCTTGCCTCTTTCGCAAATACTTTCAAGTTAGACTCTTATCTCGACATTTTGATTCCATTACATTTACACATATTCCCAGACAATTTATTCAAATAGTAGATAACATAGATAACCTAGTGTTATATTGGCATTTATCACATCAAGCTACCAGTACAAATACATCAAACATCAATAATATGTCACAGCATCTAAATTAGACATCATCAACAAAACCATAAAACACATGTGAACATCACAAAGATCCCAAAATGTATATCCATATATATATTGGTCAAATGTGTCATCAAAATGTTTACAAAAAATATATTACATCCGTAGGCCGGTGAACCACCTCGCCCCTATAGATACAAAACTAGTGTCACCACATCAAGTAGGCTCGCAGGCCTATATAAATACCAAAAATACAAGGATACATACAGAGACACTCATGGTGCCTCGAGCGCACCACCACCCGGTCCTCTCTCGGGTGGAGGTCCCCCACCAGCTATCGGTCCCTCCAGACCTGGAGGCAACCGCCCAGTCATCACAGCACCTTCTACTGCTGCTCTCTGGACCATGATCTTCCACACTAATGGGATGCACACGCACTGCTCCAGGACTCCCTTGTCCTAAATCCGCGACCACATGCCCTCGGGCACTCCCTGTAGCATCGCCTCCAGGCAACGACGAATGTCCTCGAACACTCCCCCAGCCTCCGCTGGAGGAGAATGTGAAGGCCCTACCCTCGGATCATCAAAACGATGCCTCTAGCCTACTCTCCCCCCCTCATTCGGTCCCACAACACCCTCATCCCACCATCGTCTCTCATCGGCCTGTGTCTCTCCCCGTGGCAGTCTCACTGGCTCTCTGACCAGCTCAACCTCCTGGCCGCATGGTCCCACATTTTCACACACAAAGAACAAATGATAGCATCAGTCTCCATCCACACATAAAACTATATAGGATATAATATCTAACTCTCAAAATCATCAGAGAAAATGCATACACATACCTCTCTGGTCGAACACCTCGCCAGGGGGAAGCACCATCTCTGGGTCCTCCCAGAAGTCTATCCCACTGTAAGGGTACTGGAGAATAATTTGTGGCATATGAAACCACACTCGTGCAATCTTGGGCGTAAAATAATGCCCACGCTTCCCACCACCATGGCGAACGAAGATCGCCCCCCATCGCCTCAGTCGCGGCTCTCACATCCCAAGTGCACCCAAAATCACTCTAGGGTGCAACATCGACACTCGCTCTAAGAACCACGCCACCAAGATAGACCTAAAGGAAAACTCCCCTGAGTCTGTAGCACAACACCTGTCAAGCTTCCCTACCATCTTGGCATGCAGCATCAAGCCCCAGGAAAAATGCTCACCCGCCAGTTCCCTCTGCATCACCCTCAGTTGACCCCCATTGATCCACTGAGTCACAAGAGACCCATATACTCTCACTATCATTTCTGCCATGCAACGATGTGCAAGGGCATCCATCGTTCCAATACTAACCACATAACTTGACATGAAGTTCTCCCCTAGACAGTACCTCCGGGCTAAGGTAACCAACTGCCCATCCACCGATAGCACATGATCCACCATTAATGGAGTTCCCCGGAAAGGAATCTCAGTCAGAAAGTATATATCCTCCACTGTAGTGAAGGCCAAATCCTCACCTCACACCATGAAGCAATGTCGATCCGGATCCCACATCCTAATGAGGAACTGCGGTAAAAACACATGGGCCCATATCAGAGGGCACTCAAATAACTTCAACAGCCCACACGCTGCCAAAGTATCACAGGCCGTCGGCTCCTAATTGGTCGTTGCCTCCCTCAGGCATGACCAATACCTCTCCCTTTAGTGAGTCGACATCATCCAGACTGGTCACCTGCATCCACATAGACAGTACTCGATCAGTACACATCAACCATAAAAACATGTACAAAATCTCCCAAAAAAAAATAAAAAAAAATCAAATCAAGTTTTTACACTTTTCAACTTTGCCTCCAAGGCACAATTGTTTTTCCCCATAGGCACGCACATATGCACACCTTTTTATCCCACATTCACGCACTCATGCACTCCTATTAGCGACATAGGGGCACACACATGCACCCCTATCACATAAACAACCGGGCCTTAGGGCGCGACTGTTGGTCACATAGTTACGCATGCATGCACACCTGTCAGGAACACAGACGTGCACACATGCATAGCTATGACTCACACAAGTGTGCACTCCATGCACACCTATTCTCCTCCCATGTGTGCGCCCTTGCAAAGATGTCCAAAATACAACCACGCACTCATGTGTGGGCATCTCTTGATCGCCCGTTCACTAGTGGGCCCACACTCACTAAAACCCCCTGTACGGTCCCTGTACAACCCTACCCAAAAAACAAACCCCTAAGTCCTATGCAGGAGGATACGAAAACTAACCTGAAACTCACAGATCCTAGAATGATTGTCTTGATCACCTGGAATCTCCAAATCTCCTCTCAAATTGCTCGTCCACTCACTAAGACAACAGGTACAAATGAGGTGGCATTGTGGGCCCTACAACTATATATAGTCCATTTTTCCAAACTTCCAGACTGAATTCTGGGAGCTCCGTACATCCGTTTTTCGATCTGTCTTGAGCCATGGGACCAGAATCACCCACCTACACAATCATATTCCCCGAGCCACTTTTCACTCCCACCCCACGGGGAGCATTTTTTTACCATACCCACACTCAGGTACACATGCTAACATACACATCTTGTTGAATAACTATTAAATTTTCTTTATCTTCAGATATTGTTCACGTCGAGTATTCAGTTTTCATCTATGCAGGTACTTGGTATCCCACATTAGCGACATCCTTCCAGGTATCTAATAAACATTGGTATGTAGTTATTCCCTCTGAATATCAAAATGCATCTCCCAGTCACACCCTCTGATATTTGCCTCTAGGATCCCTATATTTGGCTCTACAATACTGTCACCTCCACTGCATTTCGGTACTGAAAACTGGTAGCACTCTCCCCCACATGAGTTGTCCCATTTATAGTCCCCTTAACACTTTGACACTCATGTTGTTTTCACCCTTTAGGGATGGGAGTCCTGATAGTCTTACGCATCGTCGAGAACTAGCCACATCCCCCTTCTCCTCATTTTGCTAGCCTACCCAATGGACTCCTAGATTCATTCATCATGGTTCTAGTTTTGAATGCACCTTCGCAGTATCATTAACCATCCATTTCACCCACCATTAGTTTTCCCATCTGCAGATTGTCCTCCATAAATTTCCCTAATACATAAACCCACCTATGGGGCCCCCACCCTCCACTTGTTTTTCGAGCAGCTTGCGCCCTCATCAGGCCAAGCCATCTTACACTGGGGCACCCATTTCTGTATCTGCACAATTATCCGAACTTATTTTTTATTCTTTTGGTAATTTTACAAACCCTTTTTCCGCATTTTCATAGCTTTTTGTTGTTGCCTTTAGCAACCTTCCTTTCCCCGACAAAGCAACCCTTGTCGCCCTTGGTTGGGGAATTTTCTCACTTCCTCTAATCAGTGACATTATCCATCAAACCCATGTATTGTATAGTCCATACACCTTTTTGATATCTGTGTTTTTCTATTTTTTTCATGCCTCTGGCACAACTTACCCTTGTCTAGTCATCCCCCTGACACTAGATCCAATTTTACAGTTGCTGCCACTTTAGACATCTCCCCAACCAAGGGAAGTCTTGAGTCTTACCACACATTGAATTCATCCATGTACCTCATCAGTTCTTTCTCTCATCTAGTGGATTTCACGAAGCCCTCTTCTTCTTGGCACCCCGTCTCCCTTTCTGTCTACATCAAAACAGTTTCTAGAAGGGCGACAATATCTTGACTCTCATTACCATTACAATGAGGAGTCTCAAATGGCACAGGGAAAACCACCATTTTTCTCTCTTGTTGTTGACCCCCCTAACATTCGAATTCAACAACTATTTCATGTTACGATGGGTCTTACATTGTGACTATTGCAGTTGTTTTATCTTAGCTGAAGACCTCTGGAAATTGATAGAGTATCAATGTCTGCATGTTATCAACACTTCTCACATGTGTCCTTATCCTTTTTTCAGATTTTTGTTCACCATCATAATTGTCCTTATCCATTAACAAACCACCCCTGAGGGCGCTGCAATCATCTACACCAACACACAACTTCAGTTACTGTATCACACATTTTTTGAGTTACACGACACAAGCATGGGGCATGCCCACCTCGTTTGTACACAATTTTCATTTTCCACACCTCAGGAAAAGTTAGGATCTTACAAGTTCCCCTCTCCTTCCAATGGATCGCTCTTGACAATCCCCACAATGCCCGTTCTTACAAAGTTACTCTCAGTAGAAGAAACATTGATGAATTTCAGCTATATGTATGCTCCTAACCTCATCCATCAGGGGGCATCTGTTATCACTAGAATTTCATCCACAAATGGTTACAGGAATCTAGCATCTTCAAGACACATATTAGTTCATCCATGGACCAAAAATTCATTTCCAAAAGGTCCAAAACTATACAATCAACAATAAAATCAGCATGTCCTGAGACTACACAGGTAGTGCATGCACATGCGCCATTCAGAAACGCTGAAAAAATCACACATGCACACGATGTGTGACTCTAGAGGCAAAAAACCACACATCCCTCAAAACGACACATTTATGATATTTGTCAGCCTCCCACCCACTTCTGGTTCAGCTTCCAAGTCGATTTGACACCCAAATCTCGGCTGAATATGGCTGGGTGGCTGGTCAAAGACCTAAGGGTGCCCTAAATAGCCCCTTGTTCACACTAAAAGCTGGTTGAATGATGCCTCAAAGTTATGCTATAAAAGGAATTCATTTGTATTGTTATGTTGATGATATTCTCTTGGAGGATCCTCTTTCCTCATCAAGAGTATGCTAGCACCATTGCACTTATCCATTCATATCACCTCTAGAATGAATGTGCTTTGGATTCTCTTCACCATTTCATCCTAGTTACTCATTTGTAAGAAGAGCTCAATATTTGGGGGTCCAAGAGCCCTCCCTTGGAGGAAGAGGGGACCCAAAGTCTCCCTTTCTCTTCGGTGTTTTCTTTCCACTAATACAATCCTTTGCATTGGTGGCATGAGTCTTGTTTGTTCCTTGTTATTATGTTCTTATGCACCATAGTTTAATTGTTTTTATCATTCTTAGTTTAATTCTTTGTTTATCTTTTATGCTTTATCTTTCTAACCCTTTCCTTTATTGCTGTCTTACCTAACTACCCAACTAGGCTTGTAAGCATCTCTATTTTTTCCATTTAGGGGACAAAAGAGGTGTAACAACATCCATGCATATCTAATGGTATGACATTACCATTTTTGGCCATCACACCAGGGTAATGTCTCTCAATTGCATGTTTGAGGGAAACGAGGTCTCATCACGAGACAACCTTCTCATTTCAGTGAAAGTACTTGTGGGTGACATTGTCGATATCTGGTCACCATGCCAGGGAAGTGACCTCCAACTCTCCCTATGCTACATTGAAATAAAATAAAAAGAAAGAAAGATAAAAGAAATTGATGGGCTTGGAAAAAATGCATTATGGAAGAAGGTGTGGCACACCCTCCACAAAGGCACCCATAAATGAGATATTATGGACCTTTGCATATCATGAACCCCATTCCCATTGAGTAATACCCCCATCCATTTCATTTCATTCACATGATTTAGATAGGGTTTTTCCTAGACTTAGGGGGTTTGATCCATTTAAAAGAAGTACCATTCCAACCCACCCACAACCAAACTTGCAAAAACTTCTAGTTTCTTAAGAACATATTGGTATTATGTTGTTGTTGGGAAATAATACCCTACGGACTAACAAGCTAGGGATGAACTTGTATGCAGATCATGACCTCAATGAAAACACTTTTAACCTATCACCCCAATACTCAAACCCCTTTTTCACACACAAGAATAGAAGAGACCTACTAACCTTTTTCTATCGACGTTTGATGTAGATCCTTCATTGCGCTTTATCCACTTTCTCTCACTGCTCCTTCCAAAGACAATCCTGCAATCAAGACAAAACACTACGCATGCATGTTATTTTTATACCTAAGGGTTAGAGATTAAGCATAAATCAAATAAAACATATATCACTCGAGCATTGGGACGGGAAAAGTATTCTTTTTATTAATCTCAAGATGAATCAACTTACAATAATGATAGAGACCGACCACCATTTCTCGATCCTGATCCTGGGCTCCTCCTCTTCTTTGTCCTCCAACTGCTTTGCTTTAATTCTCCTTAAGCTTGAGGAAAGGCTAAAGGGTTGGGACAAATGGATTTGGCAATTGGGCAAAGTTTCTTTGCTATCTTTTTCCTCCTCCAAATAGTACCCCTACCCCCTATTTTATAGGCTAGAAGGAGCTAGGGTTTTGGACGAACTCTCGGCCATGCATGGCTGGGAGTTCCAGTTAACTGACCCAAAGCTTTTCGTCCCGTCAACAACTTTCCTGTTTTTGTGCTTTGTTAGGTAAATGTGGGTTGTAGTGGGCCAGCCAACATTCCAACGCGTGCAGTAGAAGGCCTGCCAGCGTTCCAACGTGCCCAGTAATGGGTTAGGGCGCGGGTTACTTAATTTAAGATGTTTTTCAAGGTTTTATTCAGCATGGCTTTGGCAATGAAGAGACATGAGTTGGCCTAATGCCAGGAAAGCATGTGTGGTGCAATTTAGGGTTATAACATATGCCCCCTAATGTGTGAGGTCAGAAGAGCATCTGATGGCCGAAATACATTACCAATCTGTACTGATATGCTGAATGAGTGAGCCCAGGAATCAGGAATCAGGAGGTGCCATCTGCAAAAAATATCAAATGTCTCACCGAGGCAGGCATACCCATGCTTGGGATAAAATAGAACCATGGCTACCAATCAAATACATTGTAGATCCATGTCAAACAACTATGAAGAGTAGCCATGAACAATACACAACGGAGCTACATCTCGAAATCAGAAAGATATACATATAAAGTATCCATCTCCCAGAAGTTGATTCGGCCTGATGGCTGTACTTCAAAGCTCGAGCAACAAATTCAAAATCTTCTAAACTCGGGTAGGAGTGTAATATGAGTGTACGACTGCACTACCCAGAGGTCTTCGATGGCTCGTCGATTATGGACTTGATAATCTTGATGATCAGACTGAAGGCTTCAATGATTTCGAACAAAGACTTGATTGGATGTTCAGGATGGTCGGGTATGCGGACAAGAGACATATTGCAGAGGGGCCGACTCAGGATAAGTGACAAACTTCCCTTGGAAAATAGCACGACAAGTGATAAAAATCAGGCAGCATATCTGTTAATCAGAAGTCTACGAAGCAGGAGGCAACTCAAACTCTCCATATGTTTGGAAGAGTAACCAAACGGTGGAGGACACAACTCTGTATAGCGAGAAAAGCTTCCTAAGGTCGTAATACATCCCATAGTTGGACAGATGTGCCTTATCTAAGGGAGACTCATGATGCTGCCAATAAAGAAAATTCTTTTCCCATCCTCTTTTTGGGGTATATTTGATTTTTTTTTGTTCTTTTTGTTGATTTGGAAAAAGAATAAAGGAATATTACGTTACAATGGAGGAACGAGCACAACAAACACACAAGCTCAAGGCACAAGGACAAGACTGATGTTCTAGGAAATGATACTCGGGAAAAATCCTCCAGTGGCCAAAGCTGTTAAGACGCAAAGGTAAACTGTTACTAAGCTGATGGGTAAAGGATGCAAATGCGGTTGATAGAACACACAATGGTAACGTCCTTCGATGTAAGTTTAACGAGCCCAGAGAAGGGAAGCTCGATGATTTTTCATGTTTAGAGAGTCTGAAAAAGCATAAAAGGAAACTCCGTTGGGGTACCTTTTTCGACAATAGTCTAGGTGGTTCGAAAAAGGGGTAAACTAGCACCAACTAGACGTCAATTCAAAACCATTTTAACGAGTGTGAAAAGGACAAGATCACTCGGCTATTTTTTCACTTTTAAGGAGTCTGAAAAAATCTTAACTATGGACTCCGTCAGGAATATTCTTTTGGATCATTTTAACGAGTGTGAAAGAATAAGGTCACTCGGCGATCTTTTCAATTTTAGGGAGTCTGAAAAGAGCTTAACTATGGACTCCGGGGGGGTTTCTTTTTCGTAAATTTAGTCCCTCAGGCCCGAAAAAGGAATAAAATTATACCTGAGGATACTCTTCTAGAGAATGGACATTCAATAGAGTATTCCTTTGTTCATACAATTGACCATCCAGACCAAAAAAGAGGTAAACTACCGCTGGATAGACGTGACTTCAAATTTCAGTTTAACGAGCGTGAAGGGTCACAAGATCGCTCGACAATCTTTTCATGTTTAGAGGGTATGAAAAGGGATTAAAAGGAGACCCGTTATGTTTTGGGAGTCCGAAGGGTAATACAAAGAGAGAAAAAGACCCATGCGAATGAGGCTCAAATTCATATCTGGGAAAGACTATATGGACTCCCGAGCCTATAGTGTTGTTTAGAAACGACATGGACACCATAATGCAACTAGGACCTACCTAGGGCATCCATGTTTTGGTAAGCTCTACCACCAAGTTGAGACACTTATAGAGAAGATATGACGGTTCTGTGCCACAACCAGATGGGATCAATCCTATTTCATAAGAACAAAAGGCAACGAGATGCAACAATCGGGATGAAATCCTACCCTATATGTTCAAGTTGACATTTGAATTTTTTTTTTTTATGGACCGTCAATAGATATTTATTTTTTTATTTTTTGAAACTCAATGAAAAATGTCTAAATACCTGATCAAAATCCCTCCCATATAACTCCTGAGCCGCTCAAAATGGTTTTTGGTATAAATAAACTGATAAAGGGGCCAAAAAAAGTGACAAAAGGAGGCCAAAAAGTCTATAAATAGAAGTTGGCAGCTCATTATCACCATTGCTGATTTGGAAATTGACTCTGGAGCCAAAAGACCCCCTTTGCCAAAGATCGTGATTCCGGGAGATACAGTGGACGAAACAAACTTCTTCTTGGACCAAGTAAGTACAAACTCCTTTATCTTGCATTTCAATACTTCATTTATTGAATTTGAGCGTGTTTTGGGGGTGCCCGTCGACCTCTAAAAGGTCGGCCCTAGTAAAACGCGGGTTGTCCAGGGACAGCCCGCGGGTACCCGCGCACAGAGCCAAAACTACGTGCGGGTACCCACGACTGTTGCCTCGACAGCCCGCGGGTGCCCCCCGCATGATGGAAATTGGATTGAAAGAAGACTAAACTCCCCCTTTTTTTTCTTGTGTGTTTGGCAGGATGTATGTTCAGTGGAGAAAGAGGGAGCACGAGGCTGCCAATGAGGCAGTGGCTGCAGATCCAAATGTTATGGCTGTGCTGACGCAGTGTGGCTTGGTAAAAATTTTCCTGTGTCCATTTATGCGCGCTCAACCCAGGCTATTGAATGCCTTGGTTGATTATTGACACCCAGATGCAGAGGCCTTTATGATAGAGGGGAAATACTTGGTGCCCACCACCGAGGATATCTACTTTTTGATGGGCCTCTTGAGGAGAGGGGAACCCGTCAACTTCCATACTTTTCCTGCGGGGCCGAGCAAAGTCTCGGAATTGATAGAGGAGTACTGTGAGGCTGAGACCGATCAGAGATCTTCTTCGGTTCCCGTGAGTAGGATTACCAGCCTCGCCCTCCAAACCATTTTATCACTCATCGGGCGGATTACCGGCTCTGCGGCCGTGCACTAGGCTTCGCGCGCACAGATGAACTGTGAAATTTAGTGCATGAATGCACAAATTTTTGACTGGAGTATCACATTACTGGCAAGCATGACAGGTCAGCTGACAGCTTGTAGACTGCGAACACACATGAACTTCGGGTTTGGGACCATCCTGTGTTCGTTCTTCTTTGAGAGAGTTCCATGTTTCAGTCCTCGGCTGACAGTACGAGGACATTTGGTGACTTTTCCCGCAGTGTGCAGATGGGAAGCCTTGCTGCCGCGACAGGGTGGTGGAAGGACTACAGAGGCCTTCAACGACGACTTTTTTGCGTGGCTGTCGCGAAAGATCCCAGCTATCGAGGATTACCCATATGCAGGGATCAATTTTTCCAGAGATCCAGCGATACCAGTGCCTCTTGGTGAGGAGAGAGGGGAGATGGGTAAGTCTCCACCTTTCTAGTGTTTTTTTTTGTTTGCATATGTAATTTTTATGTCTTTTTGAGATATATAGCATGCTTTTGTGTAACAGAGTTTTTGATGGGTGAACATTGTATTGTGTGCAGATGTGGGACCCGTGCGACTTGTCGATTATGCTCGGAACAAGCGCCACCCATGACCAGAGGCCACAGCTGCCGCCGCCGGGGGAGCAGCAGTGGCAGGGAACCTCCCAGTAGGGGAGGCCGAGAGGGTTCTTAGGTGGGTTGAGAAGAACTTCACGGCACTCACTCGCACAGTTCCCATGGTAGAGATAGAGGACTTGCTGCCCTCTATGCAGACTCATGTTGTGGGGGCACCTCGGACATGGGTCCGATTGTTTAGGAATTTAGCCCAGGCTGTACATGATTATAACAGGGCCCACAGGCCCTGAGCAGACTTGTAAACTTTTTATGTGCCATGAGCACCTGATTGTATATATTTTTTGAGGGCATAAGCCCGATGACTCATTATGGTTCCCACTTGTGAGGCGCTTGCACCCATCTATGTACTCTGAGGATTTTATCATGTTTATATATGGTTTTTTATTTCTTTTTTGTGTCTTATGGATTATGTGGAAAAAAATGTATTTACATGCGTATGATCATGATCGTTTTATGTGTGAGCAAGATGCCAATCTAAAATGTGATTAGCTAGAGTATCTGTGATTTGATTGAGACTCCTAGGAACATGAAAATATGTAATATAATCAAAGTTGTGTTCCAAGAGACGTACCCTAAGGAGTCGTCGGTGTAAAGTCAGATCGTGGACTCGGTATATTCTGTTTAGCTGCGACACAACCAGTTGAGCGTCTAGATAGACCCGGAGACGAGAGACACCCCATGACAAAGCATCACGAAGAAACTCAATAACTGCACTATATTCAACAACATTATTTGTGGTGTCACCTAAGCATACCCCTCTGGAAGATAACAACTGACCCTGTGGTGTAAAGATTACCCAAGCTGCAGAGGCAAGCCTCCGCGTGTGTCTACTAGCACCGTCCGCAAACCCAATGAACACATCAGACTCACTTGACATCTGCCATATTGACGAAAGATAACATCAATGACATGTCCATAACACGTTTTTCCCAAAAGAAACGTAAAAAAGTAATAGTGCAAAAGACTATACATATGTTACAAAAAGTTACCCACAGTGACCATGCTATGAGTAATACTTCTTGAGGTAGAGCCCATTTCTAGGCTCCGCCAAAGCATTCCCTTCAAAATCGACCAGACGATAAGCGCCCTTTTTTAAAACCTATTTAATGATGAAGGGTCCGAACCACATGGGTTTAAACTTTCCTACCCCCAGGGGGTCCTTATCTTGGTCGTAAACCAGGACAAGGTCACCTTCAGAGAAAACCCGAGGATGAACGGACCTATCATATTGAAACTTGACCTTATGTTTATGAGCTTCGTTGGCTAGGGCCGCATCGCAACACTATTCATCAAGCTGCTCAAGGTGTACTAACCGTTCTTCAAGTGGAGAAGTGTCTGGAAATAACTGTACGGCCAATTTTAGAGATGGAATTTGACATTCGATGGGAAAGACTGCCTCCAGCCCGTAAACGAGTTGGAAAGGTGAGAAACCAGTTGCAGTCTTAGCTGAGGTTCGGTAAGCCCATAATGCCGAGTATAACATCAAATGCCAATTTGACTTGGCTGAGTTGATAGTTCATTGTAGCATCGTCTTGAGAGTTTTGTTAACAGCTTCCACCTGCCCATTGGCTTGGGGATAGTAAGGTGAGGAATGTTCTTGCCGTAACGCAAGATTTGATGTTAACTCAGACATCATTTGGTTCTAAAAGTGACTGCCATGGTCAGTGACAATCTCTCTCGGGACGCCGAACCATGCTATAATCTGGTTAAATAAGAAGAGGGCTACAGTCTCTCCATCATCTTTAAACGTTGGCATAGCTTCGACCCACTTAGTGAAGTAGTCGACAGCTATGATGATATAGCGGTGCTCCCTTGCTGACAGGGGGTTGCATGTAGTGTAATCAATACCCCACTTGGTGAAGGGACCAACTCTGATGACATAAAACATAGGAGCTGGATGTGCCCTCATCTTCCGTGAGAAGATTTGGCATGGATGGCACTTCTTGACCGACTCGATACAATCTTTCATAAGTGTGGGCCAGAAGTAACCTGCTCGTAAAATATTTTGGGTTGTTGCCAACCCAGATAAGTGGCCGCCACAAGCTCCTGTATGACAATCGTTGAGCACTATGACGGCCTCCTCATGGGTGAGACATCGACGCAAGATACAGTCTACACCTCTCCGATACAACGTATCATTGAGTATGAGATAGTTCTTGGCCTGATGGCATATCCTCCGACGCTCATCACGAGAAGAAGAGGTGGGGCACTTCAAAGTTTGGAGATAGATCAGTATATCTCCGTACTAGGGGTCTGACAATTCGATCAAAAACATATCCCCCCGGATAGGCGATTCCTCAGGCACAACGTCACCTGACTCAACCGGAAGTTCCGAAATAAGTTCTGCGAAGACCAATGACTTCTTGGACTTTGCTGAAATGAAGTCTAAGTCAAATTATTGGAGGACGACCATCCATCTACTAATTTTTCCGCTGATAACTCGTCGTGTCAACATGTACTGGAATGGATTCACGACGGCAACGCCGGTGGTCTTGCGAAACAAAACATAGTGTCGGAACCATTGAACAACATGAACTACTGGCAATGCAAGTTTTTCTAGATGGGTATAATTCAGTTCCGGTCCTACGAGGCCTCGGCTCAGGTAATAGGTCAGGTATTCAGAAAACGAATCATCTTTCTGAACTAAAACCATGCCTATGGTTGACTCTGCGATGGCCAGATATAATAGGAAATCCTTGTTATAATTCGGTGGCCGTAGCAGAGGTGTGGTTGTAAGAGCGTGCTTTAATGCATCGAAAGAGAGTTGAGCGGCTTCGTCCCAGAAAAAGGGAACATATTTCTTCAGTAAACGCATAAAGCCCTTGGTGATTTCGGCATAGTTGGCGATGAAGCGCCGTAAGAAGTTCGCCTTGCCTTGAAGACTCTACAGTTGCAATATTGTGCGTGGGGGGGCAAATGGACTATTGCCTCCACCTTAAGAGGATCTACCATCATCCCTGTTGTTGAAACAATTAAACCTAACAAACGTCCTGACGTAACACAAAAGCTGCACTTGTTGGGATTCAAGCGAATCCTGAAGTACTGACAGCGTTCGAAGATTAGTCGAAGGTGCATAGGATGATCCTTTCGCTTGCGAGAGCGTGATGCTAAATCATCTAGATAGGCCTCGACTATATGTTTGAGGTCATGAAATGAAAAAGACATGGCCCACTGGAAAGTGGCTCCAACATTCTTGAGACCAAAAGGCATCTTACGATAGGCGAATGTACCCCACGGAAAAATGAATGCCGTTTTATGTTGGTCCTCAGGTTTGATTTGGATTTGGTTATAGCCCGAAAAACCATCCTTGAATGAAAAGGCTTCACAACCGGCGCACTCATCAATGATCCGATCGATGAATGGGGTTGGATAATTGTCTTTTGGACATGCCTTATTCAAATCACGAAAATCAGTACATACCCGAATCGTGCCTTGTTTTTTATCGACCGGTACGGGGTTTGACACCCACTGAGTCAAATGAATTGGGTAAATGAACCCTGCCTTGAGCAATTTCTCAACCTCAGCTTTGATGGCTGCTGCTTTCCTAGGATTAAATGGATGAAGTTTCTGTCGAACAGGCTTAGCATCAGGCTATGTAGTGATCTCATGTTCAACTATTTTCGGATCGATGCCTGGCATTTCCTCATAAGACCAGGCAAAAACGTCGCAGAATTCTTTGAAAAGATCCGTGTAAATCTGAATCTCTTCGGGGGAGAAATCCGCTCCAACGAAGAAATTCTCCACAACACTATGGTTTCAGGAGATGTTGATAGGTATAGTGGTAGCGATAGTCACCATATTCCTCTCAACATAAATCTCCTATGTAGCTAAGAGGTTAATGGGACATGGTTGATCTCTCGTCATGGTGATAGTGAATTCTCCAGCCTCGATTCGGCTTAACTCTGGGAGGAAATATGATCTGTGATGAAGATCCTCCCAAGGTCTGTCCGGACTCATCATTGCTTCGATTACAACTTCATGAGAAGGCAAGACTAAGTCTAACGAATCGGTGGTAGCAAGAGAACCCTGAGCCCAGACAGGCTCAAGAAGTGGATCCAACTCCTGTGCGGGAGTCGGATCAGGAGTAGCTAAAGTTTGTTGGACTAAAGAGTATGCTACTTCAGCGACCGACAAGGGCATGGACATGCCAGCGTGCCCTGTCTCATCCATCATGGCTGATGGGGAAGGAAGAATCCACGGATCCTGAAAGTAAGTCATGCGGAAAGACAAATTGTGAAAAATCTCGGCCTTGTGGTGAGTCGATATAAACTTGACATCGCCATGAGGAGGTGGGTAATCGAAGGTACCCATCAAAGATGGACACAAACCAACTCCTATGTTGATGACACCGGCTTGAGGATTATCTATCATGGGAACTGTGGATGCCCCCAAGGCTGGGTCAGGTCGAGGGAAGGACAATTGATCGATGGTCACTATCCGACCTTCATGTGGAAACAATAAGACTCAGAAAATTGTAGCGACCACCGCTTGCATAGCATAAGTATAGCTACGACCTAACAAGAGATTGTAGTCGATGGGGGCATCGACTACCTCTACTTCGACGCACATGGTCTTCCCCCCTAACTGCACAGGGAAAGAAGGAATGATGCCATGTGGTCGAAAAGAACGACCGTTGAACGCAGTCAGGAAAGTAGGTGATGGAGACAACTCAGGCTGACCAATGGCTTTCCAACATGCTAATGACATAACGTAATTCGAAGCGCCCTTGTCGACCACCGTACAGAAGATATTCCCTGTAAAAGTTTTCGTGGGATGAGCCACTACTATCTGAAACGCGACGTGGTAAGGCATACGAGGTTTCAAGTCAGTTGTATCTAACATGATGGTACCCGGGTTACAAGTCTCAGTAGAGCCTAAAGCAGACAACAAGGATTTTCTCTGAGCGGGGAAACTTTGGAGTACCTCCAAAGCGGACATAGCACAAGGAGTTTGGGATAAATCTTCCACCACAGAGTAATTCTGGGTGGCCCTTGCATTTGGATTATGAGAAGCTCGCTTAAACGCACCTTTTGGAATGCGTGTCATTGTTTCACCCAACATATTCTCAATCTGTAGAGGAAGAGATGGGATCTCGGCTTCTTTGCCCTTCTCAGAGGCGCTTGGTTTACTATAGTCATGCACTCTAGTCGTTATTAAAGCATCACTTTTAACCATATATACATTCGTGGAAGAGGAATTGTTTGGGGGAGGGCAGTTTTCTTGGCTGCCCCCTTCGACACTTGTAGAGACTTGAGTTAAATTTTTCCCATGCTGAAAGGGATTAGTCAACACAGCCTGATGTTGCTGTGTGACAAACTTCTGGGCCTCTGCAAGTCGAGGGCATAGATGGGTCGGGTGGTCTTCCGCACATAAGTTGCACGGATACCTTTCCTTAGGCTTTTTCATGGTGCCCTCGCCAGCATTATCAGTGGGTTTCTTATCCCCCTTACCCTTCTTGCGTTGTTTTTTCTTCCCTTCAGGCTGCTGGGTGGCCTTTGGGTTAATCGTCTGTACAGAGTGTACTTCCGACATTTGGGTAGGAGGAGTAGACAAAGTAGTAGTCTGGCTGGCCGCTGAGTGTTGTATAGATAACTGCTGCAATTGTTTTGTCAATTGCTCAACAGGCTTAGTTTGTGCCGAACCAACAATACCATCGGCATGTGGTCCGGCTCTCTGTCTGGTTTTATCCAATATCGATCGTGGTGCATTCGGCAGGATGTTGTACAATAGACCAGACTGAGAATAGATAAGATCAAACTGTTGAGCCCTCATGATGGCATCTTCTTTGGAGAAAACCCCAGAAGTTGCGACGTCTTTGGATAATTGTGGTACTAAAGACTTAAGGAACCACTCAAGCAGGAATGCTAGTGGAATTGGTACTTTGATTAGACTCTTTCGGCGTCGCCACTCTCGAATATGATCAGAGATGTGGTCCGCTATCGTCTGCTCGAAATTGGCTAGCAACTCTGTGCCAGCGTCGTATCTCACAGGTAACTGAAAATGGTTAAGGAAATCCATTTCCAGTTCGCCAAAAGAAGAATATCGTGAGCGATCAAGCTCTATGTACCATTTCGCGACACTCCCAATAAGAGTGCATTGAAACAATCGCAACTGGACGGAGTCATCTTTCAGTGAGTTAGATGAACACCAAAGGTGGAAAGTAGTCACGTGATCACTTGGATCTGCGTTAGGCTTGGCCTTGAACTTTGGAATGTCCGAAGGCAACTTCGTTGGCATAGGAGGCCAGTGCGGATCGTGACAGATAGGATCATTTAACAACCGTGTCAAATCTGGCAAGTGTAACATCGCCAAGAGTGGTAGTTTTGGTTGCTGTTGATAGCCTGGATAAATGGGTCCTGGAGTTTGACTGGCACCAGGTTGCCAGGAAAAGTTTGGCTGCTAGCCCGGGTTCTAGTAGAAACCATGGCCCTGACCAGCATAAGGGTTTTGCTTCTGAGGAGACATCATTGGATGATTCCCCATAAAGGACATAGGATGTTGGGCATTCATCGTGTTTGACGGACTTTGGGAATGATTACCCCATGCCGGTTCCGATGGGAGAGGCATAGAAGTCTGTCCGGGGTTCCATTGATTGTGGAAGGAATTACCCCAGAATGACATTCCAGAGGAAGGAACGAATCCTTGTCCTGAGTTCCAAGGTCCTTGTATATGTGCCCCCGGCGCAGGAATAATACCATGTGCCAGAGTAGACTGTCCAAAAATGGGTGTGCCCCCAGATGGGAAAGCAGTAGACGCGAAAGTGTTATTACAAAACGTCTCGTTCCAAACAAACCGTGATGAACCTACCGGCTGAGTTTGCGCAGGTGTTCCTTGACTCCCGGCTCCAAAGAAACTTGTGTGTGTAGGCTGCCCGGCGGACTGCTGATGCAGACCACCGAGAGAAGGGGATGAAGGAGAAATATGACCTCCGATGTAAGGAAAAGCATTGAAAGGGACAGGAATTCCCCCAAGTTGACCTTGCAGAGGAGCGTTAAACCTCCCTGCCCCCAGACCCAAAGTCTGTAAAGTGGAGTGGGTGAGTGCAGGACTTGTACCTGAACTAGGCATACCATATGAAAATGGAGGACCTGTCGCACTAGGTGTGAATGGAGGTGTGGTCACCGCGATAGATGGGGTCGGTCCACTATGCGACGTAGTTGCGGCCAAGACCATGGTGGCCCGGACCACCGACAAAGGCAAGTTAGGAGAAGCTTCTCCTGTGGTAGCAACAGTGATGGAAACAGAAGAATTCCCAGAGGAAGTAACAACATTTGTTGCCATAGCTGTTTAAGGCACTGATAGGCGTTCGTAAAATTGAATTGGCACAATAAATTGCGGCCAAGTATCAATGGTTGAGGTTTCAACCGAGCCAAGATTGGCGGTCGATTCCTCCGGTAGTTTTTCGGGCTCAATGGTTGGTAACTCGGTTGCTTCGAAAGACCCTTTTTGGTCTAGCTTCCGCCTCAATGGTGGCGGGGGTGGCTCCAGTATAACCGGCGGCAGGCCCAGAAGCCTTCGTGACTGGGGAAGCTCTGAATCCTCCACTGTGTGAGAAGATTCACGACACACTAAGGTATTCTACACAAACAAATAGTAACACACACTAAAAGAATCCCCTATGAGATAAGACAAGCAAACACTAACTATTTTTAAGAACAGTTACAAAAACCAACACTAGAGAAACTTACTGGTGCAAGTGCAACTCGAATACGGAAGCACCCTCCGGGTATACTCTGCAAAGCATGGCCCGATGTATGTCCTAGGTACCATGGTATACCCCCACAGTCACCTGTGTATGTCCCTAGAAAATATTGGCAACTAGTTTGCCAGCACGTGAACAGTCACCAGGCAGGTACAGTCGATAGTCGGGTAGACCACAATGAGCAGGGTATCAAGCCCGAAACCTATCAAGGGTATCAAGAGAAAATGGTCCGGAAGACAACTGAGGACCTCAAATGGATTTGAGATCCACGAAGCTCCGTGGCAAATGCAAACGACGAAATCCCTCAACAAATCCTCGATATGTGTTCTCCACTACGCTCGGTCTAGCTTTGGAGGGGTTATCTCCGCTACCTTTCCTTACGCGACCTCGTGTTTAGCCCCTGTGTTAGAGGGGGGTCCCGGATAACTTTCCGTAACTGGACTTCTACACTCCCTATGACAGACTCCAATGTTTGGTTTGAGTGGCCTTGGAGAATTTACTCTCCAACCTATTCCAAGGCCCTAGTCCTGAGCTAGTGTATGAACCCTACAAACAAAAGTCTAATATTTTTTAATTAGCATTGCTTTTAATGGGATTTTTTATGTCACAAGGTATGAAGGTGAAACTAATGGTGTGTACAGACTCAAAGAAAAATAAACAAGAAATGCTTGGAAACAAAAACTTTTACGAAAATGAAAAAAACCAGCAACTTTTCAACAAGAAAGACTTCTTTTCTTTTTGAATTTTCTAAGATTTCATGCAGAAAAACATCAAGGAGTTTCGCTCAATCTGCGAGCTACTCATGCGCTAAATGCACTGCAAAACTTATGAAAAAGACTTCTTCCTAGCTATTGATACAACAACACAATCTTCAAACCAAGAAGAAAATGAAAAAGATAATTTTTTTTTTTATTTAATTGCAAAATGAAGCAAAAAAGGGAAAATGCCGACAAGCACAAAACCAAGAAAACAAAATAAAATTATGGCTTAAAGCGCAGATTGCGAAGAACCAGAGCAAAGACGCTCAAAGGCAATCAAGAAAGCATCGATTCTAACACTTTTCTAAAAACCATAAAACAAATTTTTCCTTTTGTCTTTTCTATCAAAACATCAACTAAGCAAAACACAGGCTAAGGATAAGAGGTCCTAACCTGCTGACTGTGTAGCCCCAGACTCAAACCCCTGAGAGGAACATTTCTCACCATAGGAGGGGATGACTGCCCCACCCAGGCTGAAAAGAAACCAATCAAGCCCGCGACTGTCACTGAAACAACACGCATGCAAACGCGTGCTGAGCTATCACAGCGCGCAGATACCCGCAGGCTAAACCTAAATAGGCTGCGGGTCGGTATAAATGCTAAGACAAAGAAAAACACAGACAACCCAGACCTAAAAAAGGCCTCTGGTATTGACAACCAGGGTCTCTTAAAGGCTTGGATGCTTCTTCTTCAACAGAAAAACAAAAAATAATTGAAAAAAGAAAACAAACACAATAAAGAAAACTGAGACAAGACAGTGAACCAGCGAGACCCAGACAGGATCCAGAAAGCCCCCTGAGAATGTAAAATTTTGACAGGGAAGAGGAGACTGCCTCTTAAGCTTTCTGAGTCTTACCCGCTACTGAAACCACAACAACAAGTGTTCAAACGTGGGTTGTATAAGGTTAGGGCACGGGTTACACACGTGAAGGCCTTCTACAGGACGCGTGTACCTCTATGTGTCTCGATGATAAATGTCAAGCACAGTCAAGAAAAAGATGGTATTAATGACCAGGTTCCCTGCTAGCTCTGACCTAACAGAAAACAGACAAACAAAGAAGCATAAAATATAATTCTTTGAACTACCCAAAAACCTTCAACTAAATCCGAAACCCTAAGAGTAATATCCCCAGTGGAGTCACCAATTCTTTTGTTGGGAAATAATACCCTATGGACTAACAAGCTAGGGCTGAACTTGTACGCAGATCACGACCTCAAAGAAAACACTTTTAACCTATCACCCCAATACTCAAACCCCTTTTTCACACACAAGCATAGAAGAGACCTACTAACCTTTTTCTATCGACGTTTGATGTAGATCCTCCGTTGCGCTTTATCCGCTTGCTCTCGTTGCTCCTTCCAAAGACAATCCTGCAATCAAGACAAAACACTATGCATGCATGCTATTTTTCTACCTAACGGTTAGAGATTAAGCATAAATAAAATAAAACATATATCACTCGAGCATTGGGACGAGAAAAGTATTCTTTTTATTAATCTCAAGATGAATCAACTTACAATAATGATAGAGACTGGCCACCGTTCCTCGATCCTGATCCTGGGCTCCTCCTCTTCTTTGTCCTCCAACTGCTTTGCTTTAATTCTCCTTAAGCTTGAGGAAAGGCTAAAGGGTTGGGACAAATGGATTCGGCAATTGGGCAGAGTTTCTTTGCTATCTTTTTCCTCCTCCAAATAGTACCCCTAACCCCTCTTTTATAGGCTAGAAGGAGCTAGGGTTTTGGACGAACTCTCGGCCATGCATGGCTGGGAGTTCCAGTTAACTAACCCAAATCTTTTCGTCCCATCGACAACTTTCCTGTTTTTGTGATTTTTTAGGTAAACGCGGGCTGAAGTGGGCCAACCAGCATTCCAACGCGTGCAGTAGAAGGCATGCCAGCATTCCAACGTGCCCAGTAATGGTTTAGGGCATGGGTTACTTAATTTAAGAGGTTTTTCAAGGTTTTATTCAGCATGGCTTTGGCAATGAAGAGACATGAGTTGGCCTGATGCCAGGTAAGCATGTGTGGTGCAATTTAGGGTTATAACATATGTAGTCCTGGTATACATGCTTTAATTGCTCTTTTATTGACTTGATTCACTCATCATGATTCTTTGACTTGAGATCCTTGGAGAGTGTATCCATTTGTCTTGCAGGTACAGGTTTCTGGCTAGTTTTGGAAAAACAAGCCTAGTTTGGTGTTCCATGAGAGCAAGCATCCCATAGGATGGATGACATAGGCCCCCATGCTAGATGACACATAGATGATTTCAAAGTCCTAGGAGACAACTAGATATACATAGCCCACCCTTTGCATGCCAAACAACTTACCCAGAAGGGGAAAAATGTCACTCCCTAGGGGCTTGACGTCACATTTGAGGGGCATATTGTGTTTGATGATGAATCAGAGCATGACACATGGAATTTTGATGTGGAGAGGCTCTGTATGATTTCCACATGGCCTTTGGAGGCCCTACTTTTCATTCCATCTCCAACGACTTGCTCAATTTTCCAAAACGTCCTCCTTCAAGGGATGACGTCACCTTTGTTTTAGGGTTTTCTTTGTGCAAAAGTGAAATTAAAGAGAAATTTTAAATATTATCTTTGTAAATGGGAAATATTAGGGACATTGACCCCTAATATTTTGTTTTCCCTAATATTATGCGGACAAACTATGTTAGCTACATTTTGTATAAATAGGGATCATAAGATCTCATTTTCATAGCATAACTCTCCATTGTGAGAGGCTCTTGGACTGAAATTTTTTCTCTCTTTGGATATTTATATCTCTTGTGCCTTTGTTTATGTCTATTTCTTGGTTATGGTTGATGGATATGGTGCGCTAGCCTTGGAAGGATTTCTTCATTGCCTTTTTGGTGGTTAGTCTAGCTTTTATTTCCTTTTAATGCTTGAAGATGCCATTTATTTCATTGTATTATCATTTGTACAAGTTAAAAGTTCTATTTTCTTGATCCAAGTAGGTATTATAAGGGAATGCACCCCTACTAGTGTTTCCACCATTTTATTTCTAAGGTAATATTGTTTCATAAGGGTTTACTAAGAGGAGTATAATTGCATACACCCTCCTAGTTAAAACCCTAGCTAAGAGAAGCTTTCCTTGGGGATTAAAAGGGTTTACACCCCCAAGGAAGTATCCTATATAGATTATTTTTATTCTCTTGACTCCATTAACCCTTTCTCAAAGGCACTAGTCATTTACTTATTGCATGGGAGAAATAAATTGTTGCCTTGGTAAACATACAAATTTCAAGTTTTGAATTTGTCTCTTTTGGATAATGATCTCGATATCTTGGGGATTCTTCCTCCCTTAGGGAGTCCTCTTTCTCCCACAAATTATTATTTCTATAGTAAAACTAACCCACAACCATTAGGGTTGTTTTAAACTCTAACCCTAACCACTAATATCTCACGAACTAACTCTAAACTAACCCTCTAACTTTGCTAGTTTAACCTACTAACCTAGGAGCATCTATTCGGCTAGATTTTAACAATTTTTGATGGTCATATTTGTTGTTGTACTTCATTGAATTATATAGCCATAAGGCTGATACACTGCTGTAGAAATTTACTTTTATAATAGCCATCTTTATTTAGTCTTGAAGTGCTATTTTCAGTCAACATTGGTTATTAGTTTTATTGCTAACATTGCTAACTAATATGGACCTTTTATTTGTTGATTTGAATGTAATCTATTGCTGATTTACTAAATTGTATGCTTTTGTATTTTAGGGACAACAAGCTTAAATTTATGATCCATTACTATAGTTGGCTGGAAAAGTGTCTTTTCTTGTGTCTCGGGCAGGTACAGGTGCAGTGACAACTATCTCTTTACTCTGTATCCATGTACATCTCTTTACTTACCATTTTCAACCAATATATTATTCTATTGGCACAGGTGCAGACCCAAGGTTCAATGATACAACAACACACCAAAAAAACTCTAACTACCAACCCTTTCGACAACACCTGTGAAGCAGATTAAGTCTCACCGGAGGTAGAGGCAGGGGTGGTTGCAGGACTCGGGTGTCTGCAACCTTAGTTGGGACATAGATATGTGATTGTAATACTTAAGAGAGAACTTAGCACCAATAGTTCATCAATATTTAACCACTATATACTTTGCAGATAAAACAAAGCATCTCATCATTCATCCAAATATGATGTATCTAAGCACTCATCATAGAGGGGTAGATTATATCTAGCAGATTTAAGCACTAAGCACATTCACATAGTTCAGATCTAGCATCCATATACACCATTAGCACAAAGCATAAACATATCTATCTATATATATATCAAATCACTTAGCAAGTAAAGACATAAACACATCAAGACATCGCACAAAGAAGAGCAACACAACATATGCGTGGGTCACCCCCACCCTGGGGCTACGCCCACCAACTCTTCTTCTTTATTATCTTCATTCAAGATTCTTACAAGCACATAGCATCAAAACCTTACTCTGCATAGGACAGGAAATCTGTGCGCACCTCTCTAGATCCTCCTTCCCCGAGCTAATATACAACACTAAGCCTTCTACAGTCACTTGCAATCAGCTCTGCTAGTCTCACACAATATGAAAAAAGCATCTACAATCCATACTTAGCCTTATCTCTGTGAATAGTTGGTAAGAATTATCTTGTACAGGTTGGAGCCTCTGAGTTACTTCCATAACTCTACTCTGGATAGTGTGGATCTACTGCTGGGTAGTGCATTTCTCTTTGGATCGCTTCATTCTTTCCATAGCTGACAGGGGCTTCAATTGCGCCTGTATCATTTCAGATTGATACTTCACCTCTTTGAGTTGTGACTCCAGTGCCTTCAGTTATGGATTCTCAGTGAGTTTCTCGTAGGTCTGGGCACTACAATCAATGAGTTTCTTACATTCCATAGAAATAGATTTTATTCTCTCAACTTTGCTTCGAGCATTTGCCTCTCTTTGATCCATTACATCCTGTGGAGTCTCAGGAATTGTGCGGAGCTCTAAGTCTGCTATGCATTGTTGTAGCTACTAGATAGCTTCTACACGCTTCTCTACTTGCTATGTGACTCGGTCCTCTTCCTTTATTTCTAATACTATCATAGAGTAAAGTGATCTATTGACCGCTTATTTCACTTTGAGTTGCTCTGTGAGCAACTGTTCTTTTCCTTGTTGCATCTGTGATTTTTCTTCATCGAACTTCGCTTGGAGAGCAATATTTTCCTGTTGTGCAGCTCATCATTGTTATACAAGTACTCCTTGTACTTATGTCAAATCCTAGGTGGCTTTTTCTATTTCCTCTTGTGCTTGTGGAAGGTGAGCTTCGACTATATCAGCTAGTCGGTGGAGTTGGGTTGGCTCATCTCCCAATTCTAGTTCTCCCGATGGCATAGGCACAGTGGATACTGCGTGGATGGACTAAAGGGCCTGTTGTACCCCTCAGAGTTTGACTCCAATTCTATCATATATTTCTTTCTTCTTGTCTTCTTGTTTCTCTGCTATTTCTAGTGAAGCGTCGTTCAGGGCTGCTATGATGATATCAAAATCATCAGAGGTGAGGAAATTCTGCATCTTGGTCATGGTGGCTTTTGATTTCTTTTGGGAAGAAGGTTTCGGGGGGGAAACCTTCCTCTTTTTCAAGGGGTCAACCTCATCTCTGGGCGGTGTGACTTCGCCTGGCTTCTATTCATATTCTACTTCGTCATCACCCCCTCGGTCAGGTGACACTGAAGTAGTCTTTCTTGAGGTGTTGCTTAAATTTTGGACCTCCTTAGTCTTCTTGGGTGTATTTTGTTCTTTATGAGTGTCCTATGGGCTGTCAAGATTAGATATATCTGTAGGGTTGGTAGGGATAAGGAGTTCAATGGAACATTCCTCGGTGATCTCCTCAAGGTCTTATTTTGTAAGTTTATAATATGACTGGAGCTTCTCGTTATGTTCATCTGCTCGTGCTGTAATGTAGATCAAGTGTCGATCTGTGATGAACTTCATCAGGGGTTGAAACCTTTGTAATGTGTTCAGAGTCATGCAAGGCTCATCTATATATACCTTTGTATACCTGCCAAACGGTTATATTGTTCCCAATGGCTATATTTATTCGCCCTGACGAAGTGCCGTGTGACGTTGTTATGTTATCCCGGTGAAGTTCCAATTTTGAAAATTTTCCCTCTGCAAGGTTCCCTCTGGAGCCTTCTGTAACTTTTCGATCTTAGATCTCTTCTTACTTATCTTTTTGTCCCTCTTTCTAGTAAGCTTCGTCTTAGTATTCCCTTTTCCATTTTGATTCTTATCTACATGTGGCATAGTTACTTCGTGTTGTTGATATCCTTTCCTAAGACTCGAGGGTGATACTTCCTCTTTATCTGGAATAGGTACTTCAATCTTTTGTGGGTCTTCTAGTGTTCTTGCAACTTCGAAATCTGGGTCTCTGGTGCTAAATAGCTTCGGTTTGTTCTTATGTTCTTCAATCAAGTGTGCGATCCTTCTAGTGATAAAATCTTTTATCTCTTGCTTCTTCTACTCTAAAACTTATTCATCTTCTTTCCTTCTGGCATGATCTCTTTCAATCCAAGGTTTTCCTAGTAACATGGTAAATGGGGCGTTATTCTCAATAAATTTAACATTCTCGAAATCCTCCTCTGTCGAAGTCCCATTGGCATTCATAGGTATCTGGGTGAGATTTCCACATAGGTTTATCAACTTTCCTTTGAATAGTCCTATTCCTCCTAATGAAGGAATCATAATAGGCCTTCCTATAGATTCCCAAGTTTTTTTCTGTCATGATATTCACCTATGTTTCTTCATCTAGAACACAATCAATGTTGAAGTATCCTATTTTTTCTTCAAGGCATTATTTTTCTTTGAATATCTCTGATAAGCTGACATGTCGGTGGTCATTCAGGGTTTCTTTTATCTGTAGCAATACTTTCTCAGATTCTTTCTGGGGTTCTTCCATAATCATAGTTTCTGGATCTACCTTAGGTTTTTCTTGTCTCAATTTCATTCCTTCAAGGTTAGCAATCATTCTAGGGAAATCCAGTACTTCATGGTCCATAGATTTGCAACAAAGACAACTAGGTCTTCTCCCAGGGAATTCCTTAGCAAGATGTCCTGGTTTTCTGCAACTGTAATAGAGGGTTAATCCTCTCTTTCTTTTAAATGATTCCCATCTCTTTCTACACTGCGCGCTAGGATCATAGTAGCTAACCTGCAAAAATTTCTTTCTAAGATCCTGCATCCACTTGTTAATCCAAATATTCTTTCTATGCATAGGTATAACATATATTTCACTATTCTTATTAGATCTACACAAGTCAAACCTTCTTTCATCTATTAGTGCCCTAGTTTTCAAGCTAGGACAAAATATATCAAACATACCTAGATCCATACTGTTGAAACAAAAATTTCCACTTATCTTACTTCTACAGAGCACAAAGCTTCCAAATCTAAAACTTTTCAATATTCTTACCTTTATAAGAGAACAAAGCATTCAGATATTACTTATTTTCTTCAAATCAAACTTCTTTTATTAGCACAAAGATTCATAGGTCAAGTAGAATGTTGCACACTAGGGCAACAGATCTACGCACATATTTTCCACAGTTTCATGTTGGATCTTTGCACAAAGATTATTCTTTCTCAGTTCCCAACAATCATAGTTTCAGGTCCCAACAACAGAACCATTTGTGTGAACAACAACAGACCCAGGGTTCAATGCTACAACAACGCACCAACAAAACCCTAACTACCGACCCTTTCGACAACACCTGTGAAGAAGATGAAGTCTCACTCGAGGTAGAGGTAGGGGTGGTTGCAGGACTCATGTGTCTGCAAACTTAGTTGGGACACAGATCTGTGATTGTAATACTTAACAGAGCACTTAGCGCTGACAATCTATCTACTTCAAAGATAAAACAAAGCATCGCATCATTCATCCAAATCTTATGTATCTAAGAACTTATCATAGAGGGGTAGATTAGATCTAGCAAATTCAAGTACTAAGCACATTCACATACTTCAGATCTAGCATCCATATACACCATTAGCACAAAGCATAAATAGATCTATCTATCTATATCAAAGAACTTAGCAAGTAAAGACATAAACACATCAAGACATCGCACAAAGCAGAGCAACACAACATATACGTGGTTCACCCCCACCCTGGGGCTATGTACACCAACTCTTATTCTTTATTATCTTCAGTCAAGATTCTTATAGGCACATAACATCAAAAACCTACTCCGCATAGGACATGAGATCTGCGTGCACCTCGCCAGATCCTCCTTCCTCGAGCTAAGATACAACACTAATCCTTCTACAGTCACTTTCACTCAGCTCTGCAAGTCTCACACAATATGCACAAAGAATCTACAATCCATACTTAGCACTTAGCCCAATATCACACAGATATGTATATGCCTTAGCACTTAGCACCATTTGCAACTGCTATCTCTTACATTGCCTAGAAATCTATTTATACTTTACAAAATAGGCATAAACTTGGGTAAACCCATGGGCCGACATCCCCATACCCATTACATAATCCTAAATCCAAAAAAGGACCTGAAAAAGGGTCAAGATCCTGCGATCTTTGCTTCATCTTGCGCTCCACCTTCGACAGTCTGTCGAAGTCCCAAATTAGGTCAAACTTGACCAAGGATCTCCCAAAACTTGGTCAAGGGACAACATATTCCATCACTTGACCTTCCGGGGGACTTCTCCTTACACCTCCCTTCATCCTTCTCATTCCCCCTATGGTCTCTGGGATCACCTCCCAAGAGTGACATTAGTCACCCCCCAAGTGTGGGACCTACATCGAGGTGACATTGGGTGTGGTGTCCCTTAGTTGTAGCACATGTTTTTCGTGGTTGGGTCAGGATTTTCCCAACCTACAACTTGTGTTATAACATTTTTCCATTGTTTCTAGGGAGGATTTTAAATCCTCTTCATTCCCTAAAACAAAAATTTTGGAAAGTCTCTTTCCCAAATCCTTCACCCCGAGCTTCCCTAGCGACTCCACTCCAAGAACTTACCCATTTTTCTTTGAAAAACCTTCTTCAAATTTTTTATAGAAACTCCACCATTTCCCAAACCCACCTTTCCATTACTTACCTTTACCCTTCTCACCCCTTTCATCCTTTGATAAGCCTTTATCTCCCCTACAAACTCCTTTGAGGTGTTATTCTAGTTGATGGTACTATGGAACCTTGGAATAAACCAAGACCCCGCCATCCCTTATGGAAGGAAAATTTTCAGATTGAAAGGGAAAACACTGCTAATGAAGTTGCTAAAGAGTTGATGAATCAAGTAAAAGAGATGCTTTAAGAACATGCTTATGAAGAAATATTCCAAGAATATCCTGATGAAGCTTATCAATTGAATATTCTGAGGAGGCATTTAATGAAGATGAAGTGTGTTCACTTAATGACCCAGATGAAGACATCCAAGCCACTATTCCTCCTATGCATCAAGAAGGTAACACTATGAGTTATGACCCTTTCCAAGATCTTGATGACAATCTGTTCCATGATCCTGGATATGAAGGAACACTAGAAGATCCATTGGATATAATTGATCATCATATTGACACTTTCATATAAATTGGAAAACGTGGATGGGACATGAGCCTTTTCACCTTTGACGGAGATCCCACTTACGACGTTGAGGGAATTACCCAAACAAAGGATTGGTCTTCATGCATATATGAATCAGATGTTTGGGATGGTAATGGTGACATGGTCATATATTTTCTCGATCCATTTCAGAACGATTTGTCACATCATCTTCAGGGTGATGCATATCCTTTGGGGGATACATATTTTCTCTATGAGGATTTTCAAACATTTTCATCCTTGATTTTGGAATAGAACCAAGACACAACCATCCCGGGGCAATCAAAGGTTCACTCTATGAAGAGGGATTTTTTCATCTTGGAGATTCTCTTGAAGATTCACATACGAAGAGGCAACGATTTTCTTCTTCTAGACCTCAACTCATCCCGTACCTTATTTCTTCCCCTTGGGTAAAGAATGGGGTCTTCTTGAGTTATCTCACATTTTTTCAATCTCCGGGGAGAAGTGATTGTGTTGATGAGGATGAAAATGAGCCATCATATACATATTCCAGTCCACTCCAGAGATGGATAGATTAGGATTTTGGCTGTGCTTGCAAACGAGAGTTTCAGGACGATCAAGATTGTGGTTTATTTTTTCAGCAAGATTTCCTCCCTCCCACCCATCTCCATGAGTTTTATTTCATGGTTGATTATATGTTTATTTATTATCATGATTACTATGTGATGTACTTATTTGTGTTGTTTCACATGATTAAGCACAAGGGGAAATGTCTTCGTCTGATGATCAGGTGGTTACACTGGTTGTACGATTCCACCTGACACCTTTGAGACTTGATCTTCAGGGTCCCATGACCCCAAGTAAGTAGGTAAGTCATCTTGATTTCTTTCATATTTCATTTTTTTGCTCATATTAGTTTAGTTTCATTGCAATTTTATTTTTTCTACTTGTATTATTGATTTCATCATCATATATGTATACTTAGTTAGACATTTTGTCAAAATTTTATTTTTCTAGCTTAGTTGGTTTTGATTATGACCATATGAGAACGAGGATGAGTAGGACATCCTGCACTTAACAGTTTGATGTTTCCTTCCAGGAACAAGTCTACCAGGAGATGTCACGGTTCTCATGCACTCTACAACGAGCACATATCCCCAAGTAAGAGCCAGATGTTATCCCTATTTTTTGGATAACTAAGGAGATTATGTCTCAAGGTCCTCAGGTTGGAAATATGGTGATCTAAAAATGAAGAAGACTTGAAATACTTGAAATTATTTGCAATGTAAATGTTATGTGTTTAAAGAAAAAGGATCAGTTTTCAACACATCGATTAAAGGATTACTTATGCAAATTACTCATAGACAACAACATAATCAATGGACATAAACACATAAGCACAGAAATTGATAAAGGAGTTCACCCCTCTCTTGGGCTACATCTCCTGGTCTAGCTTCCAATGGATCATTATTATTAATTGCTCAAAAGTGCTCAAAAAACATGTCTTATAATACTCAAACTGACAAACTGACTGCTCCAATGGCTTCAGAGCGTCCCAAAACCCCTGTCTGGGCTCTTTCGACACCTCAATCGGTCGAAAAATGAAGAAGTTAGGCCTCCTGGAAGTCTCCCTCTTCAAGCTTGTTGTCTCTGAATCTACAAAACGCACCCTTCTTGATTGAACCTAGCTCACACGCATTTTAAAGCGTGAAAACCCAGTACCGGGTGCAACCGCACCAATGGTGCAAATCGTAGGACGGTTAAGGGCGCGCCAGCCCCTAACCGCCTAGGCACCTGGGCATATGGTGCATAGGACCGCGTGCATGGCAAAAAGGTGGTTAACAGTTACAACGGGTGTAACCTCCCCGCGCTCCGGATTAGGGTCACATGGAAATAGTGTGTGACCGTGGGCTGGGCCCATTGCAATGCAACTCCGTATATATATAAATAATGGTTATATTATATAACCAAAAAATGACTATGTATTAACCCCGTGCCATATAATTTATACCATGGTTATATGTTGTATAATGAAACCATGGGTCGGGGCTAAGCCCCGGCCCGCCCCCCTTTCCGTTTTACACAATGAACAAATTTAAATAGTATTGAAACCATATAGTAAATAAGAACCAACCAATGGCTTGTTGGTAGGGCGACCATTATTAAACCTTACGCCGAAGGGGAGGTCTGGGGGTCGAACCCCACAGACTCCAATACATTTTATTAACATATAACCAACCAATTCTGGGGTGCCACGTGCCAACCCATGATTGGGCCACGTGGCACCCAATCATTGACCAAAAAAATGCCACGTGTCAACACATCATTCGCCTCCAACATCCAACTGGATTTTTCCACATCATCAATTTCCATGTCATCGTATGGTCTGTACGGCCCTGCCACGTCAGCCTGTACGGATTGTCCAGTCAGCATCAAAATTTTTGCCTATTTGTCCCGAAGAACAGAACGCGATATCTTCTCCATACAGAGTCCTTTTGACAAAGTAAATATACTACCGGAATCAGGAAGACGAGACAGACGCAATGACATTAATTTCGTTGCATTCCGAGCACTTTGAAATTTGAGCAAAATTTGATCCCCTAATCACACCTCCCCATTGGGAAGCTTTTGGACCTCCAAAAGACTATTCTCAGTCTATGTGAAGATGAGGGTAAAGTTCCCTCACCCTTCCAACCTCAATCCACTTGGCTTTTCTTGGATTCATCCCTTTAAGACCAACTCGCAAATACTCCACATTTCCTCGTTTCGAAGTTCGCATCCTCCTGTCCAGGATGGTGTCTTCTTGCAGTTATGTTAGATACTCTAGAGAAAAATCATCTATGGAAGGAATCTGCACATGCTCTCCTTGATCATCAATCAATGGAGGCTCATACAACTTCAAATTCTCAACATTAACAACTGCATACATCTGCATATAAGGAGGCAAATCTAAACGAAAAGCATTGCTACCAATCTTGTCAACAATCTTGAAAGGACCATATCGAATCGCTTTCAACTTTTTACCTTCTCCTTTAAGCCTCTCCTTGCTGATGTAAATCCAAAATTCATCTCCAACTTCGAAACTGTGATCAACACGATGCTTGTCATGTCTCGTCTTGTACTTGGCCTGGCTCTTTTCCAACTGCTCTTGCACCACCTGATGTATCGACTGAATTTGTTCAATGAACTTCTCTGCCCTATCAATGTCATATTGACCATCAACAACAATATCTTTCCCAAAGAGAAAATCTAAAGGTGACTTGGGAAAATAGCCAAAACATGCTTCAAATGGCAACGTTTGCGTCGAAGAGTGCTTAGCTCGATTGTACGCATGCTGAATGTAGTGTAAATGTTCATGCCAAAGTTTAGGATGCTTGCTGCAATAATCACGAAGAAGATGCACCACTGTACGATTTACCACCTCTGTCTGACCATCTATCTACGGACGAAAAGATATGCTCTTTTTAAGCTTGGTGTCCATGAGTGCCCATAAACTCGACCAAAAACTTCCAACAAATCTAGAATCCCGATCAGAAATAATGGACTTAGGCAATCCAAAATGCACCCAAACATTTTGAAAGAACAACTGTGCCGTTTGTTCTGCCATCACCTTCTTAGTACAAGGCATCAAAATACACATCTTGCTAAAATGATCAACCACAACATAAATATAATCATGACCTCTTCTCGACATAGGTAAACCACCAACAAAATCCATGGAAATACTTTCCCAAGGTCGAGAAGGAACTGGAAGTG
>ML784907.1:476149-503866 GCA_009831015.1 Picea engelmannii | reverse complement strand
AGAAGAAGAAGAAGAAGAAGAAGAAGAAGAAGATGGAGGAGAGGGTGGTGGAGAAGCACCATTCCCTCCATTTCCGCCTGGAGTTTTGTCACCACCGCCTCCCTTATGCATTGAAGGGTTGGAGCCTTCACCCTGTGACAATATGTTATTTTCCATAAAGATCTTCATCATCTCTCTCAGCTCCATGACAACCTCTCTGAGATCTTCATTTTCAGCAGGAACATGTTCATGACTTTCTGTATGAGCCATGCTTGGTGAATGTCTCTCTGAAACTTGCGTTGAATGAATATGCTTCCTCCTTGTCGGATGAGAACTTGGCTCCACACGTTGACCTTCTCCTCTTGTGAGTTTCAACCTTGTGAGCATCAGAAACAAAACTTGCAAACAATCAAGTCTTCAAAAACCAGTGTTCTAATACCAACTTGATCTAAAAATGAAGAAGACTTGAAATACTTGAAATTATTTGCAATGTAAATGTTATGTGTTTAAAGCAAAAGGATTAGTTTGAAAAACATAGATTAAAGGATTACTTATGAAAATTACTCATAGACAACAGAATAATCAATGGACATAAACACATAAGCACAACAATTGATAAAGGATTTCACCCCTCTCTTGGGCTACATCTCCTGGTCCATCTTCCAATGGATCATTATTATTAATTGCTCAAAAGTGCTCAAAAAACATGTCTTACAATTCTCAAACTGACAAACCGATTGCTCCAATGGCTTCAGAGCATCCCAAAACCCCTATTTGGGCTCTTTTGGCACATCAATCGGTCGAAAAATGAAGAAGTTAGGCCTCCTGGAAGTCTCCCTCTTCAAGCTTGCTGTCTCTGAATCTACAAAACGCACCCTTCTTGATTGAACCTGTCTCACACGCATTTTAAAGCGTGAAAACCCAGCACCGGGTGCAACTGCGCCAATGGTGCAAACCATAGGACGGTTAAGGGCGTGCCAGCCCCTAACCGCCTAGGCACCTGGGCATATGGCGCATAGGACCACGCGCATGGCAAAAAGTTGGTTAACAGTTACAACGGGTGTAACCTCCCCACGCTCCGGATTAGGGTCACATGGCAATAGTGTGTGACCGCGGGATGGGCTCGTTGCAATGCAACTCCATATATATATAAATAATGGTTATATTATATAACCAAAAAACGGCTGTGTATTAACCCCGCGCCATATAATTTATACCACGGTTATATGTTGTATAATGAAACCACGGGTCGGGGCTAAGCCCCGGACCGCCCCCCTTTCTATTTTATACAATGAACAAATTTAAATAGTATTGAAACCATATAGTAAATAAGAACCAACCGATGGCTCGTTGGTAGGGGGACCATTGTTAAACCTTACGCTGAAGGGGAGGTCCGGGGGTCGAACCCCATGGACTCCAATACATTTTATTAACATATAACCAACCAATTCCGGGGTGCCACGTGGCAGCCCATGATTGGGCCACGTGGCACCCAATCATTGACCAACAAAATTCCATGTGTCAACACATCATTCACCTCCAACATCCAACTGAATTATTCCATGTCATCAGTGCCACATCATCGTATGGTCTGTACGACCCTGCCACGTCAGCCTGTACGGACTGTACAGACTGTCTAGTCAGCATAAAAATTTTTGCCTGTTTGTCCTGACGAATAGAACGCGATATATTCTCCATACAGAGTCCTTTTGACAAAGTAAATATACCGCCGGAATCAGGAAGACGAGATAGACGCAATGGGACTGATTTCGTTGCATTCCGAGCACTTTGAAATTTGAGAAAAATTCGATCCCTTGATCATATGGATTTTCAAGAGACCACATGACCAACAGTATCCTTTTGCATGATAGAGACCTGCATCACCACCACAATGACCTAGCACTTGGTCATCATCCACACCAGCTTTCCACCACATGTCACTTGGGTCTTTCTCCATGTGGTACAAGTTAGGTATGATGGTGGGCATCATTTTTAATAATTGAGTCATTCTAGCTTGTATATCAGAGGTTATTTTTTATTATGAGACATTTTCTTTGGAAACTGTCCCTTTTACCTTGTTTAAATGTTGGTGGTTGGCTTGGTGCACTCAAGTATATGGTCACCCTTAGGATGGGTTGTTTCTAGGATCTTACTTTGATGAGTCATTGTGCCACTCCTGACCATACTTACCACTTTCCATCATTATTTCCCCTCACGACATCATCTCTTGGGATTTTGGGGTAGACTGACCCTATAAGGGACCATTCATAATTTCATGGAAAGGGGTTGAAGGCCTAGAGGGGAGTTAGCAGGAAAAAGATAAAATCATAATGAAAGAAACTTCCAAATGCTTCGCCCAAAAGATCCAGAGAAAGAAATGAAAATCTTCTCCGCAAGAAAATAAGGACCCCATGAGAAGAATAAATAAAAACACTTAAAGGATCAGTTGAGGATAGGGGGTCTCATAGTGAGTGAGCCTATGATGTCCATGGGTATGTAATGGTACGAAATTGCCATTTTTGTCCATCACACCAGGGTAATGGCTCTCAGTTGCATGGATGAGGGAAAGGGGGTCTCATCACGAGCCATCCTTCTCATTTCCATGAAAGTACTTGTGGGTGACACTGTCGATATCTGGTCACCATGCCAGGGAAGTGGCCTCCAACTCGCCCTATGCTATATTAAAATAAATAAAAATAAATAAATATAAAAGGTAATTGATGAGCTTGGAAAAAATGCATTATGGATGAAGGTGTGCCACACCCTCCACAAAGGCACCCATAAATGAGATACTATGGACCCTTTCATATCATGAACCCCATGCCCATTGAGTACTTCCCCCATCCATTTCATTTCATTCACATGACTCGGATAGGGTTGTTACTATACTTAGGGGGTTTGATCCATTGAAAATAAGTACCATGCCAACCCACCCACAACCAAACTTGGAAAAATGTCTAGTTTCTAAAGCACATGTTGGTATCATGTAGTCCTTGTATACATGGTTTAATGGCTCTTTTATTGACTTGATTTACTCATCATGATGATTTGACTTGATATCCTTGGAGGGTGTATCCATTTGTCTTACAGGTACAGGTTGGTGGCCAGTTTTTGAAGAACAATCCTAGCTTGGGCTTCCATGAGGGTAAGCATCCCATATGATGGATGACATAGGCCCACATGCCAGAAGATAGAGAGATGATTCTAAAGGCCTAAGAGACATCTAGATAGACAGAGCCCACCCTTTTCATTCCAGTAGAGGGGATTTAGTTGAAAAAATATAAAATCATAATGAAAGAACCTTCTAGATGCTTTTCCCAAGGGGTCCTGAGAAAGCAATGAAAATCTTCTCCGCAAGAAAATAAGGACCCCATGAAAAGAAAAAAAAATGCCTAAAGGATTAGTTGAGGATAGGGGGTCTCATCATGATCCATCCTATCATGTGCATGTGTATCTAACGATATGACATTACCATTTTTGGCAATCACCCCAGGGTAATGGCTCTCAATTGCATGGCTGAGGGAAAGGGGTTCTCATCACGAGAAAACCTTTTCATTTCAATGAAAATACTTGTGGGTGACACTGTCGATATCTAGTCACCATGTCAGGGCAGTGGCCTCCAAATCACCTTATACTATATTGAAATAAAATACAAATAAATAAAGATAAAAGGAAATTGATGGGCTTGGAAAAAATGAATTATGGACGAAGGTGTGGCACACCCTCCACAAAGGCACACATAAACGAGATACTATGGACTCTTGCATATCATGAACCCCATTCCCATTGAGTACTTCCCCCATCCATTTCATTTCATTCACATGACTCAGATAGGGTTGTTCCTAGACTTAGGGGGTTTGATCCATTGAAAATAAGTACCATGCCAACCCACCCACAACCAAACTTGGAAAAACATCTAGTTTCTTAGGCACATGTTGGTATGATGTAGTGTTGGTATACATGCTTTAATGGCTCTTTTATTGACTTGATTCACTCATCATGATGCTTTGACTTGACATCGTTGGAGGGCATATCCATTTTTCTTGTACATACAGGTATGTGGCCAATTTTGGAAGAACAATCCTAGCTTGGTCTTCCATGAGAGAAATCATCCCACAGGATGGATGACATAGGCCTCCATGCTAGATGATAAAGAGATGCTTCTAAAGGCTCAAAATACATCTAGACATACATAGCCCACCCTTTGCATGCCAAACGAGTTGCCCAGAATGGGAAAACATCACTCCTTAGGGGATTATCATCACATTTGAGGGGCATATGGTGGTTGATGATGAATCATAGAATGACACATGGAATTTTTATGTGGAGAGGCTCGGGATGATTTCCAAATGGCCTTTGGAGGCCCTAGTTTGCAACCCAGTTCCAACGACTTGCTCAATTTTCCAAAACGTCATCCTTCAAGGGATGATGTCACTTTTGTTTTAGGGTTTTCTTTGAGCAAAACCAAAATTAAAGAGAATTTTTAAATATTATCTTTGTAAATTGGAAAGATTAGGGCTATTGACCCCTAATCTTGTGTTTTCCCTAATATTATGTGGACAAACTATGTTAGCTACATTTTGTATAAATAGAGATCATAAGATCTCATTTTCATAACATAAGTCTCCATTGTGAGAGGCTCTTGGATTGAAATATTCACTCTCTTTGGCTAGTTCTCTCTCTTGTGATTTTGTTTATGGATATTTCTTGGTTATGGTTGATGTAGATGGTGTGCTAGCCTTGGAAGGATTTCTTCATTTCTTTTTTGGTGGTTAGTCTAGATTTTATTGCCTTTAATGCTTGAAGGTGCCATTTATTTCATTGTTTTATCATTTATACAAGTTAAAGGTTCTATTTTATTGAACCAAGCAGGGAGTATAAGGGAATACACTGCTACTTTTGTTTCCACTATTTTATTGCTAAGGGAATATTGTTTCTTCAGGGTTTAATAAGAGGAGTATAATTGCATACACCCTCCTAGTTAAAACCCTAGCTAAGAGAAGCTTGCCTTGGGGAGTAAAATGGTTTACACCCCCAAGGAAGTAGCCTATATAGCTTCTTCATATTCTCTTGACTCCATTAACCCTTTCTTAAAGGCACTAATCATTTACTTATTGCATGGGAGAAATAAATTGTTGCATTGGTAAATGTACAAATTTCAAGTTTTGAAGTTGTCTCTTTTGGATAATGATATCGATGTCTTGGGTATTCTTCCTCCCTTAGGGCGTCCTATTTCTCCAACAAATTATTATTGTTGTATTAAAACTATCCCACATCCATTAGTGTTGCTTTAAAATCTAACCCTAACCGCTAATATCTCACAAACTAACCCTATACTAACCCTCTAACTTTGCTAGTTTAACCTACTAACCTAGGAGCATCTATTGGGATAGATTTTGTCACTTTTTGATGGTCATATTTTATGTTGTACTTCATTGAATTCTACATCCATAAGGATTATATATGGCTGCATAAATTTACTTTTATAATATCCATCTTTATTCAGTATTGAAGTGTTATTTTCGGTCCACATTGGTTACTAGTTTTATTATTGACATTGCTAACTAATATAGACCTTTTATTTGTTGATCTGAATGTAATCTATTGTTGATTTACTAAATTTAATGCTTATGTATTGTAGGGACAACAAGATTCAATTGTTGATCCATTACTATACTTTGTTGGAAAAGTGTCTTTTCTTGTGTCTCGGGAAGGTACATGTAACATCCCCAGCCACCCACGAGTCGGGGGGTGCTACCTTCAAGCCCACCCTTGGACTTAGTACTCTTACCGATACCTTCTTTAATTAATAAGAACACATAACATACAAGATTTAGCGACATGCACAACAATATCCAACAAGCATGCACAATCTAAGATTTAGTTAAACGATAATTACAATACACAGTGGAATACATTCATACACATATAATAATATCACAACAGAGAGCACTTATATTTATAAAAATGCAACACCAACTAGATGCATACCAAGGATGTTCCACCCAATCATATACACCACTACTCCAAATCTCAATAGCATTGTCACCCCCAAGCCAGGGCTATGAATCCACAAGGACGGTTCCAAATTGTACTTGGGTTACCAAACCAGTCATCTCTCAAGCTCTCACAGGTTTCCCAACAACTACAAAAATCCAAGTACCCAATTCTCTTCCACCCATCCTATACCACCTAAGAGAATGGACCTCCACCCTTCTCTGCCACGTACTCCCTCAGGTAGTCCTTCTCCTTTTTCCAGGGCCTCTAGCATAGCTGGTCCAGAATAGCAATGCTAGAACTCACAGGACTCACAATTGTGAGAAAAACAGGGCATAGGCCAACACATCTCAGACATACAGGCCCCAAGTCATGGCTAGATTGCACCAGTGACCATTACATCCAACTATCCCATGGCTAAAATTCAGTAGTTCAGTTCCCTTTACCAAGCCAAGACACGAATGAGGATGGACCAATGAATGAGTGAGTGAGTGCATGAATGTGTGTGAGGGAAATGAATGAACGTATAGGAAAATCAACAAACAATCCATCAGTCGAACCCCCCATCAGACCAGAGGTGGGTTTAAGTAACTTCATGGGGAATCAAGAACCTCCTAGCCTTCCCCAAGAAGCTCATGTAACTGATCCCCTCCCTTAGGAAAAAAGGGTAATTAAAATAGGAATAAACACTTAGCCCCTCAAGCCCCCTCTCTTGTGGAATCATAGCCCCCTATAACTCTATTCCTTGTCCATCTAGCAGCCAACCATGTATTTATTACTAATAATTATAGAAAAAAATACATGTCTTGGGCACATTGGCCTTTTAATAATTGTTTGGGCACCCTGTCCTCTCAACATTCTAACAATAGATTATTTAAAATGGGGGTTCAAAACCCGGGGTGTTACATCCCCTCCCCCTTATTTTGGCATTGTCCTCAGTAATTTATTCAAAAAGTTGTGGGTACTCTACCTGCATGGAATCTTCATGCTCCCAGGTAGCATCTTCAGGACCGTAGCAGGTCCACTAAAATTTTACTAGCTCTATAACTCGATTCCGTAGCATTTTTACCTTTCTGTCCAATACCCGCACTGGTTGAACCTGAAAGTCTCCCTCTGTCTCTACCTGAATCAGATGCCAATCAATAACATGGTTAGGGTCATGTAAATATTTCTTTAGTAAAGATATATGAAATACATTATTCACATTCATGGAAGCAGACAATGCAAGCATGTATCCAACTAGCCCTATTTTGTCCAATATTTCAAATGGACCACAGAATCTAGCTGCCAGCTTTGTACAACTACCTAATTTCAATGAGATTTTCTTGTGATTCACTTTCAAAAGTACATGCTCCCATACTTTAAATTATCTATTTGTCTTGTTCTTATCTACATAAATTTTTTGTCTATCATGAGCTGCCTTTAAATTCTGCTTGATCTTGACCACCTGGTCTTCCATGTCCTTGAGAAACTCTGTCCCAAGTACCACTATATCTATTGGGTTGTCCCAGCTTACTAGAGTATCTCATTTCCTACCATACAAGGCTTCAAATGGGCTCATTCTCAATGAATCTTGATACCCATTATTATATGAAAACTCAACCAAGTGTAAGTAATCTTCCCACTTAGATGGCTTATCCATCACATACATTCTCAGCATGTCTTCAATTATTCGATTGACCCTATTTGTTTTCCCATCTGTCTGGGGATGATATGTTGTGATAAAGTTTATATTTGTGTCAAATCCTTTAAACAATACCCTCCAGAAATTGAAGTAATATTTGTATCTATGTTCGAGACAATTGTCCTAGGTATCCCATGCAACCTAGCAATTTCCTTCATGAAAATTTCCACAATACTAGTCATTGTATGCGTTGTCTTCACAGGCACACAGTGAGCATCCTTTGTTAATATTTCAACCACCATCATGATTGAATCATGTTGCTTATTCATTTTGGGTAATCCTGTGATGAAATCCATGGTGATCACTTCCCATTTCTTCTCTGTAATTGGCAATGGTTGCAGCAAACTTGTTGGGTGCATATGCTCATACTTCACCTTCTGACATTCCATACATTGAGCGATGTAATCGGAAACATCCTTCTTCATTACCGACCAAAATAACTGGATTCTTACTGCTGTAATCATTTTCTGGTAAATGGGATGTCCAACATAAGGAACATCATGCATTTCCTTCAGTACCAAATTCCTCAGTTCTCCAAAACTAGGAACATATATTCTATTTTTATGCATGAGTAATCCATCTTCCTTTATCTCATACTCCTTTATTTTCTATTGTACATATCCTTGTTGTAAGCTTTCCTTTACCTGTAGGTAATCCTGGTTTGTAACGAGACCATCTAAAATTCTTCTCTTCAAGTCTAACTGATGCATACTGAAAACAGTAGCGTGCATGATATGCACTCTTCTACTAAGTGCATCGACAAATTTATTCTCCTTTACCTTGATATGCTTGATATCGAAGTCATATTCACTTAAAAATGCTATTCATCTTGTTTGCCTAGCATTCAAGGTCGGTTGTTCAAAAATATACTTCAAGCCAATGTGGTTTGTCCTTAATTCGAATTTCTTCCCCATGAGATAATACATCCACATCCTCAAGGCGTGAACAATGGCAGCAAGTTCCAATTCATGTGTGGCATAGTTCCTCTCATGTTCCTTAATATTTATGGACTCATATCCAATGACATGTCCATTTTGTGTGAGGAATCCCCCAAGTCCTTCCTTACATGCATCTGTACATACCACAAAACTTTCCTTTGGGCCATAAATCTTTAACACAGGTTCACTAGTAATTAATTCCTTCAACAGATTAAAATTCTTTTCACACTTGAGTGTCCATTCAAATTTAGTTCCCTTATTTTGCAAAGAATTGATGGGATGAGAAATATTAGAGAACCCTACTATGAAACTTCTGTAGTAGCCATCTAATCCCATAGAATATCTGACGTCTGACACATTTCTAGGTGTTGGCCATCCTCTAATGGCTTCGATCTTCTCTGGTTCTACTGCTATGCCCTTCTCTGAAATAACGTGTCCCAAGTAATGGATCTTCTTTTGATAAAAAGAACACGTACTCAACTTGGCATACAACTAATGTTCTCTCAGTACTTGTAACACCAGTCTTAAGTGATGTTCATGATGCTCTTCAAACTTAGAATAGATAAGTATGTCATCTAAGAATACTATGACAAACTTATCCAAATAATTTCTTAATATGCCATTCATTAAGGACATGAAGACAGTTGGCGCACTGGTCAGTCCAAATGGAACCACTACAAATTCATAATTCCCATACCTAGTCCTAAAGGTTGTCTTATGAATGTCTTCTTCCTTGATTCTTACCTGATGGTATCCTACCCTCGGGTCAATCTTTGAAAATATCTTTTCTCCTCCTATCTGATCAAAGAGGTCGTCAATTTGGGGTAGAGGATACTTGTTCTTTATAGTGTACTTGTTCAGCTATTGAAATTCAATACATAGCCTCAAGTTTGCATCCTTATTTTTGACAAAAAGTATTGGTGCTCCCCAAGGTGAAACACTTGGATGTATGTACTCTTTCTTCAACAATTCCTCCAACTGCATTTGTAATTATTTTAACTCTAGTGTTCTCATTCTGTAAGGTGTTTTTGACACCGGGGCATCTTCTGGCACTAAATCAATTGAGAAATATATCTCCCTCCTTGGTGGAAATCCTGGTATTTCTTGGAATACATCTTCAAATTCTCATAGCACCGAGAAATATTCAAATCTTGGCCCCTTTGTATTTTCTGGATCTTCCACATGAGCTGCATACAATTGACATCCTTTCCTAAAACATATTTTTATTTGTAAGGCTGAAATCTCCCTTATAGAGATGGGTCTTGGAACTCCTTTCACAGTGCTCTGTTTTCCATTTCCATCAAGACATGTAAATGTCTTGTTATGACAATCTAGGACAACATGATGCTTTTCCAATGAATCCATTCCAATCAGAATATCATAAGACCCCAAATAGTATGATATTTAGATCAATACTAGTATTCACACCATTAAGACTTATGGAACAACTTTTGAACATATCATGGATTATTCTTTTGGTTCTAGTGGCTAACTAAACCAAACTTGCTTTTCCAAGTTTACTTTTCTCCAAATGTAATATATACACTATCTTAGGATCACTGTAGCAATGAATTTCTCCTGAATCAATCGAAATAGCAACAGGTTGATTTATGATCTTACCTTCCACCTCGATCATATTGGACTAGTACTCTGCTTGTCGATCATTTAAAACTACATAGATTATTCCCATATCTTCGACTGTTGTAGCCTCTTGGATGTTGTGCACAATCTTCACTCTGTCCTTTCTGTGTGGGAAATCCTTGTATAGGTGATCTTCCTTGCATCCCCAACATTGGATTGGTGGTCTTCCCCTTTTTCCCAAGGAATCTTCCTTCTTGAAATATCCCTTAGCATACTGATCTTGATGATTTCTATTAGGCTTATTCCTATTGAAGGGAGGTTTGAATCCTTTCCTCCTCTGATCAGACTTCACATTTTTCTTGTCCTTCCAAGATTTCTGTAGAGATTATCTTCCATGTCCTTGATCATACAGGTATTTATCCTTCCTCATGGATTCAGTCAAGGTCTTGCGCTCATCATACTTGATTTTTTTCTTATAAAAGGCTGGCATTCCACTTAGAAATATCTGTATTTTCACTTTCTCATCACCAATGAACCTGATATACTTTAACAATCCCAAGAACTTATTCTCATACTCTACCATAGTCATGATTCCCAACCTGAGTTCAAAGAACTCCTGCATTTTCTTGTCACATAAATGCTCTGAGAGGTACTCTTTCTGGAAGTACTTATTGAAATGATTCCAAGTGATCCTACTTTCATTAACATTTTCTACTTGCTTCAGTTGGTCCCACCACATTGTAGCCTTCCTGTGTAAATGGTAGGTGGAAATCCTGTCTTCTAGGTTGGACGAATATTTATGCAACTGAAAATATCTCTTGAGCCCAAGCAACCATGCTTCGGCTTCATCTTCCCTTTCTCTTTCACCCTCAAAGGAAGGTGCCTTGAGCTTCCTCAGCTCTCCTTGGAAACTATCTACCTCTTGTTTCCTTCTTTGTTGTCTGATAGGAGACACCTTATAACTGCTTATGGGATCATCCAATACATAAAACGTTCTTTCTAAGTAAGGAGGTGAGTGGTGTCTATGAGCTCTGCTAGCACTTCTGGAATAACCAACTCTTCTACGATCATCCCTTCTTTCATGGCATCTGCCTTCTTCCTCTTGTCTTGAGTTTGATCCCTTCTTTGTTTATCTCTGTAACTAATTTAAGCTCTAAAATGCTTGAGCATTTATCTAACTTTTCTCTCTCATCAGTCTCTCGTTGTCTTCTTTGTAGCTCTGCACTTCCATCTTCAGGATTCTTACCATTTCTATTAACATTTCATGCTCTCCTTTTCCCTTATGTCCATTGGAATCCGTCTCTGCATTACCAACTCTAGTATTCTGGCCTTCAACCTCCTTATCATGACTGGAGGCTCCCTTGCCTTCTTTGATTTCCTCAATATGCATCCTGAGATGATGTGCTTAAGCCCCTTAATTCTGCAAAATGTGTAAGCAACCATTTTGTTAGAATTATGAATACGATAAACAAAATTGCCAAATCATGCTAGAAGTCTCTTTCTTTTTTCTTGTTCATGGAGATCATATCCCCAATATACGAAAATAATAGTGTCTTATTATCCTCGGCTAACACAGATTTTTATCCTTCATAGGAACTTCCTTAAAACCACCTTCCCAGGTGACCATGACTAGAAACTACGGATAAATCCTTCCTTAGCACTTTTTTGTCTCGAAGACCACCAATTCGGCCCTTAGCCCTCCTTCCCTTAGTTCTCCATATGCATATGACCATGGCCATGACCCTGCGCTTAGTTGAAAATAACTTGTCTATAGCTTGAGACTTCGAAACTTTCAACCAGGACCGGATCAATGGTCCTCGTCCTCTTTCATGATCAACGATCGAGAGCCACTTCGGGACTCCATGCTTTGGGAGTCTCAAATTTCCTCGCTTGCCTCCTCCCAGAATGCTTTTACCCAGAGTTCATGATTTGATGAAGAGTGTCCTCCCACAGATCAGTGGCTATGAATTGCTTCATCTCTTCGGGCTTCGAAAGTTTCAAAACTTTCCTCTTGCACTTTCTCCCAGAGTGCTTTCACCTGAAGTCGACGATCCTTCGACGTGTGTCTTCTAGAATCAACGTTTGATATGTACTCTAGCCTTTGGTCCTTCGGGAGTTTTCGACCCAATGAAACCTGTCACATATTTCCCCACTGGAGTTCCCAGTCTCTGAACTGCATGAATCTATTGCCACATTGTGAAATATTGGAAGCGGACACGTGGTCCAATCAGGCGAGTGACATGTGTCACGTCCTAGCTGACATTTCAATGATCTACATGCTCAGAACTTACTGACATGTGGTGCACATCCCATGTGTCCACATCATCCCCGGTGACATTCACAAGCCACGTCACTTTAGGAATTACGGGGTCCACATCACCTCCTGGTGACGTCATCGTGCCCCACCCCTTCAACTCTTCGGGCTTCGGGACTTCAGGAGTTTCCACACTAACACACTTCCAATTCTCCCGAACTTTGATTTCCTGAACCGTCCAAAATTCCACCATGTGTCTCCCTTATTGGATGACCCATATTAACCCCAGACTTTGGGAGTTTAGAAGTTACCGCTACAAGGATCAATGGTTGCCATTCCTTTGGGCCTTCAGTCTTCGAAAAACTCAAACCTCAACTTTTTTCTGAAATGTTTTTATCCGAAGCTCGTGATCTACTGACGTGTGTCTCCCATGGATTGACGACTATGATTTCTTTGGGTCTTTAGATTTCGAAAATCTCAACTTTCAACCTTCTCTTTTCCCCAAAGTGAGCGGATTTTTTTCACGTGTCCTCCTGGATCGAACGGTTGAGATTCACTTTAGCTCTCCGGGCTTCGTAAATCTCAATTCTCAACTTCTCCTCGCTCTCTCTTTCTCGAAGTGCTTTCACCCGTAGCACATGAACGGTTGGCGCGTTCCCTCCTATGGATCGACGGTCCCCAACTACTTTTTCTATTCAGAGTTTCAATGATTGAGCACTAGCACGTCACATCAATGCATGCCTTTCAATTTGCGGGGGCATGCATCGATGGTTTGGAGTAACCCGCTTTTCACCCCACAATTCTCCTGATGCTGACACGTAACCCCTCGGTGAAACCGTGGTTTGGATTGCAGGACCTCCTTGAGGAATTATCTCCTGTGCAACTTGGTTCCCCACAATGTTGGTTGTCCGTTGATCTCTCTCTCCAATAGGATCTGATGATGGTGACCTTAACCCTTGCTTCCTTTTCATCGGATGACCCTTGTTCCCCTGTTCTCTGATCCAACGATCCTGAATCTCTCCTGATCCTACAGTGGTGATCACTCCCGAATTCAAAGGGGGATGGTCACGATCCTTCGAATCCCTTACAATGGATCTCTAACGATCTAAATCTTGCGTAGATTCTGCAACACTAGTCCTCCTGATATTTTCAACTTTGTGGTCAGAGTTCGATCTCGACCATGAGACTCTAACCAACAGACCTAGCCCATACTGCCCCGATGTTTCAAATAGAAGCTCTGATACCAAATTGTAACATCCCCAGCCACCCACAGTCCGAGGGATGTTACCTTTCAAGCCCACCCTTGGACTTCGTACTCTTACCGATACCTTCTTTAATTAATAAGAACACATAAGATACAATATTTAGCAACATGCACAACAATATAAAGCAAGCATGAATAATCTAACATTTAGTTAAACGATAATTAAAATACACAACATAATACATTCATACATAGATAATAATATCACAACATAGAGCACTTATCTTTATAAAAAGGCGACACCAACTGGCTGCAGAATAAGGATGTTCCACCCAACCGTAGACACCACTGCTCCAAATCTCAACAGCAATGTCACCCCCAAGCCAGGGCTATGAATCCATAAGGACAGTTCCAGATTGTACTTGGGTTCCCAAACCAGTCATCTCTTAAGCTCTCACAGGTTTCCTAGCACCCACAACAATCCAAGTATCCATCTCTCTTCCACCTAGCCTTACCACCCAAGAGAATGTACCTCCACCCTTCTCTACCACGCAGTCCCTCAGGGAGTCCTCCTTTTTCTAGAGCCTTGAGAACAACTGGTCCAGAATCTCAATGTTGGAACTCCTAGGACTCGTAGTTGTGAGCAAAATAGGGCACAGGCCAATGCATCTCAGACATGCAGGCCCCAAGTCATGGTTGGATTGCACCAACGACCATTACAACCAGCTATCTCGTGGTTAATATTCAGCAGTTTGGTTCCCTTTCCCAAGACAAGACATGGATGAGGATGGATCAATGAATGGGTGAGTGAGTGCATTAAAGTGTGCGAGGTAAATGAATGAGTGTATGGTAAAATTAGCGAACAAGCCATCATTCAAAACCCCCATCAGACCAGAGGTGGGTTTAAGTAACTTCGTGGGGAATCAAGAGCCTCTTGGCCTTCCCCAAGAATCTCATGTAACCGATCCCCTCTCTTAGGAAAAAAGGGTAATTAACATAGGAATAAACACTTAGCCCCTCAAGCCCCCTCTCTTATGGAATCATATCCCCCTATAACTCTATTCCTTGTCCGTCTAGCAACCAGCCATGTATTTATTATTAATAATGATAGAAAACATTACATGTCCTGGGTGCGTTGGTATTTTAATAATTGTTTGGGCACCCTGTCCTCTCATCATTGTAACAATACATTATTTAAAATGGGGGTTCGAAACCCGGGGTGTTACAGTACAGGTGCATTGGCAACTATTTCTTTACTCGTTATCCATGTACATCTCTTTACTTACCATTTTCAAACAATTTATTCTTGCATCACTTGACCTTTCGGGGGACTTCTCCTTACACCCCCCCTTAATCCTTCTCATTCCCACTAGGTTCTCTAGGATTTCCTCCCAAGAGTTACCTTAGTCACCCCCCAAGTGTGGGACCTACGTCAAGGTGACATTGGGTGTAGTTTCCCATAGTTGTAGCACATGTGTTTCATGGTTGGGTTAGGATTTTCCCAACCTAAAACTTGTGCTATAACATTTTTTTGTTGTTGTCAGGGAGGATTTTGAATCCTCTTCGTGCCCTAAAATGAAACTTTTGGAAAGTCTCTTTTTCCAAATCCTTCACCCTGACCTTCCCTTGTGAATCCACTCCAATAACTTACCCATTTGTCTTTGCCAAACCTTCTTCAAATTTTCTCTGGCGACTCCACCATTTTCTGAACCCACCTTTCCATTACTTCACTTTCCCCTGCTCCCCACTTTCATCCTTTTATAAGACTTTCTCTCCCCTGGAAACTCCTTTGAGGTGTTCTTCTATTCGATGGGACTATGGCACCTTGGAATCAACCAACACCCCGTCATCCCTTATGGAAGGAAATTTTGCAGATGGAAAGGGAAAAATTTGCTAATGAAGCCGCTAAAGAGTTGATGAATCAAGTAAAAGAGATGCTTTAAGAACATTCTTATGAAGAAATATTCCAAGAAGATCTTGATGAAGCTTATCAATTGAAGATTTTGAGGAGGCATTTAATGAATATGAAGTGCCTTCACTTAATGTCCCAGATGGAGACATCCAAGCTGATATTCCTCCTACGCATCAAGAAGAGAACACTATGAGTTATGACCCTTTCGAGGATATTGATGACATCATGTTCCATGATCCTGGATATGAAGGAGCACTAGAATATCCCTTGGATATAGTTGATCAGCATATTGACACTTTCATATAGATTGGAAAACGTGGATGGGACATGAGCCTTTTCACCTTTGATGGAGATCCCACTTATGACGCTTAGGGAAGCTCCCAAACAAAGGATTAGTCTTCATGCATATATGACTCAGATGTTTGGGATGGTGATGGTGACATGATAATATATTTTCTCGATCCATTTCAGAATGACTTGTCACAACATCTTCAGGATGATGCATATCCTTTTGGGGATACATTTTTTCTATGAGGATTTTCAGAATTTTTTTCCCTTGATTTTGGAACAGTACCAAGACATAACCATCTCGAGGAAATCAAAGTTTCATTATGTTGGTTTCAGAAGTCACTCCTGGATTGTGACAGGAGTAAACCTGAGGCCCATCAGTTTAAATGTCACGATTTTTTAATAAAGGGTGATGGATGAAAGTAAACTTGGAACATTATCATTCTAACTCAGAAACTAGGTCGAGCATGCACAAGCAGATGAGGCCTTGATTCAATTTCAGGAAGTAAGTTGTAATAAGGGCGAGTAGGAGGAAGACTTATGTAAGGAAATGTGAAGGGTTGTTGTAAGCATCAGGATTACAATAGCCTATAGAAGAAAACTTTGAACACAAGAACCTCTTATATTCAAAAGCAAAAACACTAAAAGAACATAACAACACTATAATAAATCCTTTATCATAACAAAGTCACGACGATTCATGTGAATCATTCAGTCATGAACTCTTTCAGTATGAGATCGAAACAAGATGAAAAATAGAGATGTCTTACATTAAACAAGGAAATTTCATATACAGATACATAGCCAAGAAAACCAGTGCTTCATTAAAACATTACAGTTGGGAGCTCTTCTCTACCATCCATGCTTACAAAAATACAAGAACTGAGTATATATACTCAGATCAATTCACCCCCCTCATAGAAGGAGGGTAGATGAGACATTAAAGTCTAACTTAGCGTGCACAGGTTCTTCTGGTCAGTCGAGGACATCAGATCGACATGGCTCTTTTAGGAAAACCTGCACACAGGACGATCTTGGGCAGACTGCCTGCTAGAACCTCCATGCCCTACATTCATGGCTTGAGATGAGGTCTCAACCACCTGCTCAATATTCATTAACTGCTTCTTCCATGGAGGGTGGCTGAGACTGAAAACTTTTCGCATTTTAGGTTTTGGAGATTCTCGATGTAGTGGAAGAGCGGCTCCCTTGTCTCTTGAACTCCCGGTATCCGAAATGACGAAATGGATTTTGGGCGCTTTTCGCATTTCGGGTTTCGTCGATTCTTGATGAAGTGGAGGAGTGACCCCTTGTCTCTTGAACTCCCGGTAGCCAGAATGACAAAACAACTTTTGGGTGCTTTCTATATTTCATGTTTCAGGTTTCAGGGATTCCTGATGCAGTGGAGGAGTGACCCCCTTGTCCTTTGAAGTCTCGGTAGCCAAAATGCCAAAATGGCTCCTGGGCACTTTTCACATTTCACGTTTCGGGGTTTCAAAATGCAGTGGAAGAGAGAGGCCCCGTGTCCTTTGAGGTTCCAGTAGCTAAAATGACGAAATGGCTCCTGGGCGCTTTTCGCATTTCACATTTCAGGGTTTTGAAATGCAGTGGAAGAGAGCAGTCCCGTATCCTTTGAGGTTCCAGTAGCCGAAATGCTGAAATGGCTCATCATTTTGTGATTTTGGATATAAGAGATGAGCTCATGTGGCAGACCTCGTGCAACTCTATGACTCAAAATTACCTGATGATCGTCGATTTGCTCCATCTGTGGATCCTTGGCATTGAAAACAAAATGCCCGCTCGCTTGATTTTAAGCCCGAAATGGACTTCTTCTGTGTGATGCGCCCGATGCTTATGACCACGACCTTTGAATAAAATGCATTTGATGGGTTTTTAAAACCCCATTTCTACGCATTTACACCAAGGACCTAAAATCAAAGAGAAACACCACCTTGCAAGAATTGGCGCTAACATTAGGCTCCATGGGGGATAGAGTCATCCCTATGATGCTCTAAGAACTCCATCTGTAGTTCCAGTTTCCTTCTGTTGGGATATGGAGTCGAGCTCAAAACACCCTGCTTAAAAATACATGCCAATAAGTAAAAATAAAAGATAAACACACATGCTCCAAGGAGCTTATTTATGTACGGTCCTAAACTAATAAATTCCTTTACATGGGGCTAAGTGAAAACAAACTTCCACCATAGCCAATCAAAAAACTTCTTGAATAGAAGCTCCTTCCTTCTGTCGCTGATCACAAATAGAGGGTGTAAACGTGATAGTATAATGGTTACACTCTTCAACTCCTCCTTATAGACTGAAGTCGAGATGAAATAGGGCGGCTCCAAATTGTGAAGGAAATACAACTCCATGTATTCCTTCACAGGCTCATAGGACCAGTGGAAAACTCCAGAAAATGGGCGACAGGAAGCCTCCTTTGCTACACAGTTGTTCACGTGTGGCTAAATATCTCTGGTAAGCACAGGTGGGTGGACAACTGACATAGGCTGACTAATCTCAGGCGGTGGCTGCTCGCTGACTGGCTCTGTGCATTCTGTAAACTGCATCTTCGGCTCCTCCTCCTCTTCTCCATGGCTCTCCCAAGGATCAGATTCATAATCATCATAGACAGGGACCATGGGAAAGCTCTGTTGGTTTTCATGTCGATCAGTGTCTTCATAGTTATCGAATGAAGGATAAGCTTGCTACTCATCGTCACTAGAATATTCATCAAAAAATGGTTACCCTTCATTTCTATGATCGACCTCCGAAATAGTGATCCCATCGAGAATATAACTGTCAAAAATATCCATTTCAGGGATAGTGGTAACTGCTGCTTCTGGCTGTTCATACATAAGATTTTTCTCCTTAATCCTAGGTAGAAATATATCATGGGAAACCTCTTGAAGGAAAAGAGAAGAATCCTCTTCCACACCCATTTCTTCTTTAAAAACTGGAAGGTCTTCGTCATCATAAGCCAGGCTGCTAGGAACATCTACTTCAACCCTATATCCAGGAGAGCCATCTACTATAGACAACATCTGCTCTATAAACTCAGAATTTTCACAAGAGGCATGTTGATATTTATGAACATCTAAAAGAACAGATGTATCTGAAATGATGTTAGATGCTTCCGTGTTAGGGCTAACATAATTAATATCATCCAATGCCTCTAGATTTTCATAGCAAATGCTTTCCTCCACAGTAAAAGCTTCATCACAAACATGGTCTTCAGGGCCGGCAGAGGCTTTATGAAGCAAAGAAAACTCATCACAACATTTTTCATACAAACACTCAGCTGGGGAGTAATATTTACAAAATGAATTGAAAGCTGTATGAAAACCTGTCAAAGAATGGATTCTTGCAGTGGGAAGAGATCGAAACCAATCAAGAGCAGCTCCCTTTAACGAATAATTAAAAAGATTAATCTGGACATCTTCATGCATGATATTAAGTCAATGAATAACCTCATGAAAGTCCAGTAAATGCTCAGCTAGTACCTCCAAAAACTTTTCTTGAAATTCAGGGAGGATATCTTCCTATTCATCTCTATCAGGAAGTGGATTAGGAAAACAAACTATCTAGGAAAGGTCACAGAAATCCAACCTTTGAGCTAAGATATTTTCCATATCGAATTAGTGGAGTCGTCGACCGATCCTCGGATTATGGAGTCTCCAGGTGAAATATATGCATCTTTGAATGTGTCTGGTCTTTGTTCACCATCATAGGCTAGATCCTAATGTTACGTCCTCCCACGAAACTTCTCAAGTTGAGAAAGGAGCTGCTGAAACTTTCTCAAAAAATCTCCTCTGGGTCAGCTTTCAGGTGTGCTAAAAGTAGCCACAGCTGAAATAGTGAAGTGGAAACAGTGGAGTCGCCAAGTGCACAGTAGCAATATTCAAGGGCTTTGATGTTTGATGCACCTTCAGAATCAGAGACTCAATGTCGTTCAATCCCGGGGAAAATCTTCAACTTCGTCCCCAGCAATGGCGCCAGAAATGTTGGTGTTAGAAGTCACTCCTGGATTGCGACAGGAGTAAGCCTGAGGCCCATTAGTTTAAATGTCACGATTTGTTAATAAAGGGTGATGGATGAAAGTAAACTCGAAACAATATCGTTCTAACTCAGAAACTAGGTCGGGCATGCACAAGCAGATGAGGCCTTGATTCAATTTCAGGTAGTAAGTTGTAATAAGGGTGAGTAGGAGGAAGACATCTGTAAGGAAATGTGAAGGGATGCTGTAAGCATCAAGCTTCCAATAGCATGTAAAAGAAAACTTTGAACACAAGAAACTCTTATATTCAAAAGCAAAAACACTAAAAGAACATAACAGCGCTATAATAAATCCTTTATCATAACACAATCACAATGATTCATGTGAATCATTCAGTCATGAACTCTTTCAGTATGAGATCGAAATAAGATGAAAAAGAGAGTTGCCTTACATTAAATAAGGAAATTTCATATACAGATACATAGCCAAGAAAACCAGTGCTTCATTAAAACATTACAGTTGGGAGCTCTGTTCTACCATCCATGCTTACAAAAATACAAGAACTAAGTATATATACTCAGAGCAATTCTCCCCCCTCGCAGCAAGAGGGTTGATGAGACATTAAAGTATAACTTAGCGTGCGTAGGTTCTTCTGGTCAGTCGAGGACATCAGATCGACATGGATCTTTTAGGAAAACCTGCACACAGGACGATCTTGGGTAGAGTGCCTGCAAGAACCTCCATGCCCTACATTCATGGCTTGAGCTGAGGTCTCAACCACCTGCTCAATATTCATTAACTTCTTCTTCCATGGAGGGTGGCTAAGACTGAAAACTTTTCTCATTTCGGGTTTCAGCGATTCTCGATGCAGTGGAAGAGCGGTTCCCTTGTCTCTTGAACTCCCAGTAGTTGGAATGCCAAAATGGTTTTTGGGCACTTTTCATATTTCAAGTTTTGGTGATTCTCGATGCAGTGGAGGAGTGACCCCTTGTCTCTTGAACTCACGGTAGCCGGAATGTCGAAACGAATTTTGGGCTCTTTTTGTATTTTGCGTTTCGGGTTTCAGGGATTCCCAATGCAGTGGAGGAGTGACCCCCTTTTCCTTTGAATTCCTGGTAGCCGAAATGTTGAAATGGCTCTCGGGCACTTTTCACATTTCACGTTTTGGGGTTTCGAAATGTAGTGGAAGAGAGAGGCCCCGTGTCCTTTGAGGTTCCGGTAGCCAAAATGTCGAAATGGCTCCTGGGCGCTTTTCGCATTTCATGTTTCGGGGTTTCAAAATGCAGTGGAAGAGAGAAGCCCCGTGTTCTTTGAGGTTTTAGTAGCTGAAATGCCGAAATAGCTCATCATTTTGTGATTTTGGCCATAATATATGAGCTCATGTGCCTGACCTCATGCAACTCTGTGACTCAAACTTACCCGATGACCGTCGATATACTCCATCTATGGATCCTCGTCGTTGAAAACAAAATGCCCACTCACTTGATTTTAAGCCCGAAATGGACTTCTTCTATGTGTTGCACCCGACGCTTATGACCATGGCCTTTGAATAACACACATTTGATGGGTTTTTAAAACCCCATTTCTACGCATTTACACCAAGGACCTGAAATCGGAGAGAAACACCACCTTGCAAGAATTGGCGCTAACACACTCTACGATGTGGAATTTTTTTCATCTTAGAGATTCTCATGAGGATTCACAGATGAAGAGGCAGTGTTTTTCTTCTTCTAGACCTCAACTCATCCCGTACCTCATTTCTTCCCCTTGGGTAAAGCATGGGGTCTTCTTGAGTTATCTCACATCTTCTCAATCTTCAGGGAGCAGTGATTGTGTTGATGAGGATGAAGATGAGCCATCATATAAATATGCCAGTCCACTCCAAAGATGGATATATAAGGATTTTGTTTATGCTTGTATATTGTAGTTTCAGGATGATCGAGATTGTGGTTTCTCTTTTCACTAGGATTTCCTCCCTCCCACCCATCTCCATGAGTTTTATTTCATGATTGATTATATGTTTATTTATTCTCATGATTACTATGTGATGTACTTATCTTTGTTGTTTCACATAATTAAGAACAAGAGGAAATGTCTTCACCCGATGATTAGGTGGTTGTACAATTTCACCTGACACCTTCGAGACTTGATCTTCATGGTCCCAGGACCCCAGGTAAGTAGGTAATTCATATTGTTTTATTGCATATTTATTTTTGTTTGCTCATATTAGTTTATTTGCATTGCATTTTCATTTTTTTCTACTTGCATTATTGATTTCATCATCATATATGTATACTTAGTTAGAAATTTTGTCAAAAAAATATTTTTCTAGCTTATTTGTTTTTTATTATGACCATATGAGAATTAGGATGAGTAGGACATCCTGCACTTAACAGTTTGATGTTTCCTTGTAGGCATAGCTCTACCAGGATATGTTTTGGTTCTCATGCACTCTACAACGAGCACATGTCCCCAAGTAGGATCCATATGTTATCCCTATTTTGTGGATAACTAAGGAGATTATGTCTCAAGGCCCTCAAATTGGAAATATGGAGTTACGAGTGACCACATGACCAATAGTATCCTTTTGCATGCTAAATACCCACATCACCTCCATAGTGACCCAACACTTGGTCGTCATCCACACCATCTTGCCACCACAGGTCACTTGGGTCTTTCTCCTTATGGTACAAGTCAGGTATGATGGTGGGTATCATTTTTAATATTTGAGGCATTCTAGCTTGTATATCACAGGTTATTTTTTATTATGAGAAATTTTCTTTGGAAACTATCCCTTTTACCTTGTTTAAATGTTGGGGGTTAGATTGGGTCACTCAAGTAGATGGTCACCATTAGTATGGGGTGTTTCTAGGAGCTTCCTTTGATGAGTCATTGTGCCACTCCTAACCATACTTACCACTTTCAATCATTATTTCCCCTAGAAGGGACCATTCCTCATTTCATGGGAAGAAGGGGTTGAAGACCCAGAGGGGAGTTAGCTGGAAAGATATAAAAGAATAATGAAATAACCTTCCAGATGCTTCTCCCAGAATATCCCAAGAAAGCAATGAAAAGATTCTTCGCAAGAAAATAAGGACAAAATGAAAAGAATAAATAAAAATGCTTAAAGGATAAGTTGAAGACATGGGGTCTCATCACGAGCTATCCTATCATGTCCATCGGTATCTAACTGTATGGAATTTCCATTCTAGCCATCACACCAGAGTAATGGCTTTCAGTTTCATGGCTGAGGGAAAGGGGGTATCATCACAAGCCATCCTTCTCATTTCCATGAAAGTACTTGTGGTTGACATTGTCGATATCTGGTCACCACGCTAGGGAAATGGCCTCCAACTCACCCAATTATATATTGAAATAGAATACAAAGAAAGAAAGATAAAAGGTGATTGATGGGCTTGGAAAAAATTATGGACAAAGGTGTGTCACACCCTCCACAAAGGCACCTATAAATGAGATACTATGTACCCTTTCATATCATGAACCCCGTTCCCATTGAGTACTTCCCCCGTCCATTTCATTTCATTCACATGACTTAGATAGGGTTTTGTTGGAAGCAGCACATGATTTTTGATATTGTACATGATTGAAATAATTTTCATTTTTCTATAGCTTCCATCAACCCATCTATAAACAATTTTCTGAGTTTATTATGACTGATTGGGTTAAAGCCTACTTCATTAATTTTTATTATTTCGATTTTCGATTGTTTTATCTTTAATCCATGACTGCAAGCATGAATTAAAGATAAAACTTGGCTTGTTGTTTTAATAATTTTCTGCCTTAGGTATATCTTTCAACAAACCATTCATATGAAATTGAAATACAAATCTTATAAAATGGTTGTTTGACCAATTTTTTTTCTGTTAATATGATTATTGTTTCAATGGTTTGATAGTTTTCAATTTGTGAAGAGCCTTTGATATTTTTGATATTCCTATCATGAATTCAATGGTCATACCAACAATCATACAAATGAATACACACCTGTTGTACTCACATCCTCGCCTCACCTTGCTGGCTTAACATATTAATGAGCCTTTCATTACATGCATAGGGTTTTAGTACTCTATATATTTGACTCTCATCACAAGGGATGGTAAGGATTACAAACAAACCCCTAGTTTTTACTCCCATTATTCAAGTTATGATAACACACAAGCTATGTTATTGTTATGTCTCCACTCTCCATTCAGAATTGTTTCTGTTGCTCACACGATTTGAAACTAAAACTATCCAAAGTAACCCCTGTTGCATTATGGTTACATTTTTCATGGTTCATGTCATTCGCTTGGAGTCGAATGGATGCGAGGATTTACTTTCTTTACTTTCTCAGGATTTGGAAACCTAGGTGGCATAGTTTATTGTTAATTCTCAAACAATTTGTGACATGTGAGGGTCGATAGGGATTGGTATTCCTCTACCATATCCATTTACTCATGCATTTCATTGGTTTCTATTTGGATTTGCCATTTTATTTGTTGAGAAGTCTCTATAAAATGTCCAAAATATATAAACAACAAGGTGTTGATTCAAGCATGTTCCATCACCGATTGGTTAAGATATTGTTGATGCATCACCTATCGACCATAGGTGACTTTTGGGAGAATTTTTTGATAAGGAATGGTTTTGCCTAGACTGTTCCTACAACAAACCCTAACTTAGACAAGCCACTGGTTAAAGATTAGTTCGATATTTCAATCAATGGACCATACTTTACCAACAGAAACTCTTTACACGTAGGGATGCCAAGTAATTCTTCACCTACAAGATTTCCTGAGAAAGAGATTGTTGAATTGAAGGTAATTGACCCTCTTGTGCCCAAGATTGATGCTAGGATAAACATTAGTATTAAGTCAGAAGTCGAGAAACCTCGCAAAGGACCAAAAAAGCATTGCACAGACTTAGGGTTCAAGAACAAGAAGGTAGGTCACCTAATTTCAAGGAAACTAAGGAACCGAAATGATACTCATCTAATCTCGATCGGTCCGATCGAGATCGATGAGGATTCGGATCTTGAGATAGAAGACTTTCTAGTTCAGGAAGATCCAGAATTGTAGGGTTCCAGGAAGGAAATTACCGGTGCTACTGAACCATATGATTTTGTGTCAAACTTGCCACCATGCCTTAAAGGAAAACAAGGGTTTTCCGGTATTAGTCATAATCTGAAGAAAATAGAAGATAAGACTAATGCACCTGTGGCCGACTATGTCCTTCATCTACATACCACCTCCCCTGTTCAATGTGATGTTTGTTTCGAATGGATTGAACGGTATTATATCGAAATCCATCTCCTATAGGCCATAATTAAAACCCTCATTGCTCAGAATGGCCAGTTGAAGTAAGAAATACTTGATCTCAAAGCGGATGCAGACAGAGAGACCAAACGTATCAAAATATCTAGAAACATATTCGTTAAAAATGCAACTAGTGTCAAGGCAATAATAAATTCTGAACGGATTGATCCTTCTTTAGTCAATTTTTAAATGGTAAAAAAATTTTATTTTCCTCTTATTTTATTCATGTTATCTATTTCGAAAATAAGTCGATTTAAAATTTGATTGTATTACTAAAATTAAGACTGGCTACATAATCTTTGATTTTGTAGCCAAGCCTCTTTTAAATAAAAAATTAGTTATTAGTAATTATTTTTCTAATTTATCAAATTGGTTTTGTTATTTCAGAGAATGAGAGATTCTGTTGCTAATTACCAGGAGGAAAGATTTTCAATTACATGCCTAAGTGATTAGTAGTTTTCGTTTTCTAGATGTTTTATAAAAAACTTGTTTTAATAAACCAACTCTGTTATAAGTGGTTTTTTAACCCACTATTTTTGTATTAGTGCTTGATTTTTGGAGATCCAACTCTATCCTGTGAGATATGAGTATGTGGATCTCATGCTACTTTAAATACTATTCACTTTGTTAGTGAAGGACATCTTGGCTTGGAACAGATTATGGACAAATGATCTTCAGAACTGAATGGACAGGTTGTTTGCATTTTGGCTTTAGACCAATGTGAAGTTGTTTCATTTATGTTTTGTCTCTTATATTTTGGAATATTAATATGTTGCATAGCTTTAGCCTCAATGACATATAATGTTCCATTTTATTCAGTGCTTCAAATTGTGTCTATAATTTGTTGTTTCATATATTATATATGTGATCATCACTTCAAATTTAATATCATGATTTATCCTTGATGTTTGGTTGATGTATCCAATGAATGTTTCATATTAAAGTTTCTTTTACTATAATATTCATAATCACAAGATTAGTGTATCTACATTTTTGTTACTCTGTTCTTATATCCTAGTTGTCAATAAACACCTTGAGTTTATTCAAGAGAAGTTAGTACAAGTCTGTCGCGGATTTCTCTCACAGACAAGATAGCTGGAGGTTTGGATCGCACAGACACATAGACACTGTATGAGATTAATTTCAATTTAATGTTATTCACATTTAATTTCTGTTATTAGTATGTTTTATTAGTGAGACAAGACAGTTTAAATTGGTTGTAACCATTACTCTATCCTTGCTTCAGATTATGTTTTATTAGCATTTTTTTTAGTCTTAGATCTTAGATTATAAAACAGAAAATATAAAAATATGTGATTTCTTTATCTACTTTCAAAAACAATTACCAAACATTGATTTCGCAAGGAATTCATCATAAACTTGCAATTTGTAAATGCTTTGTTCATAATCGCATATTTACATTTATGTTTTTGAAACATTTGTAAATAATTAGATCCACGTATATAGTATTATAGTTTTAGAATTAGAGTAGTTTATTTATTTGTTTTAGGACCCTAGTTAGCTAACAGAGGCATTAAAACTGTCAGAATAGATCACACCAAACGGCTTGGGTTAATTAGACAACCCTGGTCCGAATCTATTCCTCCAGTTGATGATGTGTCACTTATGCTCGTCAACAAATGGCGCAAGAAGGAGGGCCTGAATTCAATTGATGGCACATGGAGGTCACAAGAATCCTCCTCCACACACTCTCTCCCCTGTCGTAATGTGTAGTTTCTCAGACAACAACGTTACATATGAAATAGAAACTACCTCAAACGATAACCCTGAGAATCCCGTTGAACCAGTGACACGGGTTCCTCAAGGGGACAACGTCCAAGAAACTGTTCATCAGTCACTCATAAGAAGACACAATGACTTAGCCCGTATCAGACAACCTGGTAAGTCACTTAATCAACCCCTTGATTTTTCGAATATCCGAGAAGAACTGCAAGGCACTAGTCTGCTCCCAAACCCGTTAAGTGAAAATACTACCAATCCTACTGAAACACCTATCCTTGGAGCCAGAGGATCTGATATTCCACCTTCCCCACCTGATTCATCTCCATCCTCTTCAGGAGGAGAGTCTTCAGACGAAGGCATTTCCTCTTCATGACCATCACAAACTTCGAAACCACCAATGCCCATGGAAAACCAAAACAATCCCACCAGACCTTGGCTCGATCAAGATGTCATGGCTATACTCGGACCTCAACACCCATTACCAAAACATCCGGAGAAATGGTTACCCAAATTTTATCCGAATTCCAAACAATCTACTAAAAACCACATCAAAAAATTTATGTTGGCCATTAGAATCCAGAGTGTAGAACACGAAGATGTAGTATGTCAATTATTCCCTTATACTTTTGAGGGAAATGCCTCCACGTGGTATTTCTCTCAACAACCCCAAACCATTGTTTATTGGGACAAGTTTGAAACTTGTTTCTTGGAGAAATTTGGGGATGATAAATCTCTGGAAGTCTTGGTTATAGAACTATCCAGCCTAAAAATGAATCCCAAGGAAAAAGTGAAAGACTTCAACCAAAGATTTCTTACTTTAAAGAATAAAAT
>ML784907.1:446397-468979 GCA_009831015.1 Picea engelmannii | reverse complement strand
GATCCCCTCTCTTAGGAAAAAAGGGTAATTAACATAGGAATAAACACTTAGCCCCTCAAGCCCCCTCTCTTATGGAATCATATCCCCCTATAACTCTATTCCTTGTCCGTCTAGCAACCAGCCATGTATTTATTATTAATAATGATAGAAAACATTACATGTCCTGGGTGCGTTGGTATTTTAATAATTGTTTGGGCACCCTGTCCTCTCATCATTGTAACAATACATTATTTAAAATGGGGGTTCGAAACCCGGGGTGTTACAGTACAGGTGCATTGGCAACTATTTCTTTACTCGTTATCCATGTACATCTCTTTACTTACCATTTTCAAACAATTTATTCTTGCATCACTTGACCTTTCGGGGGACTTCTCCTTACACCCCCCCTTAATCCTTCTCATTCCCACTAGGTTCTCTAGGATTTCCTCCCAAGAGTTACCTTAGTCACCCCCCAAGTGTGGGACCTACGTCAAGGTGACATTGGGTGTAGTTTCCCATAGTTGTAGCACATGTGTTTCATGGTTGGGTTAGGATTTTCCCAACCTAAAACTTGTGCTATAACATTTTTTTGTTGTTGTCAGGGAGGATTTTGAATCCTCTTCGTGCCCTAAAATGAAACTTTTGGAAAGTCTCTTTTTCCAAATCCTTCACCCTGACCTTCCCTTGTGAATCCACTCCAATAACTTACCCATTTGTCTTTGCCAAACCTTCTTCAAATTTTCTCTGGCGACTCCACCATTTTCTGAACCCACCTTTCCATTACTTCACTTTCCCCTGCTCCCCACTTTCATCCTTTTATAAGACTTTCTCTCCCCTGGAAACTCCTTTGAGGTGTTCTTCTATTCGATGGGACTATGGCACCTTGGAATCAACCAACACCCCGTCATCCCTTATGGAAGGAAATTTTGCAGATGGAAAGGGAAAAATTTGCTAATGAAGCCGCTAAAGAGTTGATGAATCAAGTAAAAGAGATGCTTTAAGAACATTCTTATGAAGAAATATTCCAAGAAGATCTTGATGAAGCTTATCAATTGAAGATTTTGAGGAGGCATTTAATGAATATGAAGTGCCTTCACTTAATGTCCCAGATGGAGACATCCAAGCTGATATTCCTCCTACGCATCAAGAAGAGAACACTATGAGTTATGACCCTTTCGAGGATATTGATGACATCATGTTCCATGATCCTGGATATGAAGGAGCACTAGAATATCCCTTGGATATAGTTGATCAGCATATTGACACTTTCATATAGATTGGAAAACGTGGATGGGACATGAGCCTTTTCACCTTTGATGGAGATCCCACTTATGACGCTTAGGGAAGCTCCCAAACAAAGGATTAGTCTTCATGCATATATGACTCAGATGTTTGGGATGGTGATGGTGACATGATAATATATTTTCTCGATCCATTTCAGAATGACTTGTCACAACATCTTCAGGATGATGCATATCCTTTTGGGGATACATTTTTTCTATGAGGATTTTCAGAATTTTTTTCCCTTGATTTTGGAACAGTACCAAGACATAACCATCTCGAGGAAATCAAAGTTTCATTATGTTGGTTTCAGAAGTCACTCCTGGATTGTGACAGGAGTAAACCTGAGGCCCATCAGTTTAAATGTCACGATTTTTTAATAAAGGGTGATGGATGAAAGTAAACTTGGAACATTATCATTCTAACTCAGAAACTAGGTCGAGCATGCACAAGCAGATGAGGCCTTGATTCAATTTCAGGAAGTAAGTTGTAATAAGGGCGAGTAGGAGGAAGACTTATGTAAGGAAATGTGAAGGGTTGTTGTAAGCATCAGGATTACAATAGCCTATAGAAGAAAACTTTGAACACAAGAACCTCTTATATTCAAAAGCAAAAACACTAAAAGAACATAACAACACTATAATAAATCCTTTATCATAACAAAGTCACGACGATTCATGTGAATCATTCAGTCATGAACTCTTTCAGTATGAGATCGAAACAAGATGAAAAATAGAGATGTCTTACATTAAACAAGGAAATTTCATATACAGATACATAGCCAAGAAAACCAGTGCTTCATTAAAACATTACAGTTGGGAGCTCTTCTCTACCATCCATGCTTACAAAAATACAAGAACTGAGTATATATACTCAGATCAATTCACCCCCCTCATAGAAGGAGGGTAGATGAGACATTAAAGTCTAACTTAGCGTGCACAGGTTCTTCTGGTCAGTCGAGGACATCAGATCGACATGGCTCTTTTAGGAAAACCTGCACACAGGACGATCTTGGGCAGACTGCCTGCTAGAACCTCCATGCCCTACATTCATGGCTTGAGATGAGGTCTCAACCACCTGCTCAATATTCATTAACTGCTTCTTCCATGGAGGGTGGCTGAGACTGAAAACTTTTCGCATTTTAGGTTTTGGAGATTCTCGATGTAGTGGAAGAGCGGCTCCCTTGTCTCTTGAACTCCCGGTATCCGAAATGACGAAATGGATTTTGGGCGCTTTTCGCATTTCGGGTTTCGTCGATTCTTGATGAAGTGGAGGAGTGACCCCTTGTCTCTTGAACTCCCGGTAGCCAGAATGACAAAACAACTTTTGGGTGCTTTCTATATTTCATGTTTCAGGTTTCAGGGATTCCTGATGCAGTGGAGGAGTGACCCCCTTGTCCTTTGAAGTCTCGGTAGCCAAAATGCCAAAATGGCTCCTGGGCACTTTTCACATTTCACGTTTCGGGGTTTCAAAATGCAGTGGAAGAGAGAGGCCCCGTGTCCTTTGAGGTTCCAGTAGCTAAAATGACGAAATGGCTCCTGGGCGCTTTTCGCATTTCACATTTCAGGGTTTTGAAATGCAGTGGAAGAGAGCAGTCCCGTATCCTTTGAGGTTCCAGTAGCCGAAATGCTGAAATGGCTCATCATTTTGTGATTTTGGATATAAGAGATGAGCTCATGTGGCAGACCTCGTGCAACTCTATGACTCAAAATTACCTGATGATCGTCGATTTGCTCCATCTGTGGATCCTTGGCATTGAAAACAAAATGCCCGCTCGCTTGATTTTAAGCCCGAAATGGACTTCTTCTGTGTGATGCGCCCGATGCTTATGACCACGACCTTTGAATAAAATGCATTTGATGGGTTTTTAAAACCCCATTTCTACGCATTTACACCAAGGACCTAAAATCAAAGAGAAACACCACCTTGCAAGAATTGGCGCTAACATTAGGCTCCATGGGGGATAGAGTCATCCCTATGATGCTCTAAGAACTCCATCTGTAGTTCCAGTTTCCTTCTGTTGGGATATGGAGTCGAGCTCAAAACACCCTGCTTAAAAATACATGCCAATAAGTAAAAATAAAAGATAAACACACATGCTCCAAGGAGCTTATTTATGTACGGTCCTAAACTAATAAATTCCTTTACATGGGGCTAAGTGAAAACAAACTTCCACCATAGCCAATCAAAAAACTTCTTGAATAGAAGCTCCTTCCTTCTGTCGCTGATCACAAATAGAGGGTGTAAACGTGATAGTATAATGGTTACACTCTTCAACTCCTCCTTATAGACTGAAGTCGAGATGAAATAGGGCGGCTCCAAATTGTGAAGGAAATACAACTCCATGTATTCCTTCACAGGCTCATAGGACCAGTGGAAAACTCCAGAAAATGGGCGACAGGAAGCCTCCTTTGCTACACAGTTGTTCACGTGTGGCTAAATATCTCTGGTAAGCACAGGTGGGTGGACAACTGACATAGGCTGACTAATCTCAGGCGGTGGCTGCTCGCTGACTGGCTCTGTGCATTCTGTAAACTGCATCTTCGGCTCCTCCTCCTCTTCTCCATGGCTCTCCCAAGGATCAGATTCATAATCATCATAGACAGGGACCATGGGAAAGCTCTGTTGGTTTTCATGTCGATCAGTGTCTTCATAGTTATCGAATGAAGGATAAGCTTGCTACTCATCGTCACTAGAATATTCATCAAAAAATGGTTACCCTTCATTTCTATGATCGACCTCCGAAATAGTGATCCCATCGAGAATATAACTGTCAAAAATATCCATTTCAGGGATAGTGGTAACTGCTGCTTCTGGCTGTTCATACATAAGATTTTTCTCCTTAATCCTAGGTAGAAATATATCATGGGAAACCTCTTGAAGGAAAAGAGAAGAATCCTCTTCCACACCCATTTCTTCTTTAAAAACTGGAAGGTCTTCGTCATCATAAGCCAGGCTGCTAGGAACATCTACTTCAACCCTATATCCAGGAGAGCCATCTACTATAGACAACATCTGCTCTATAAACTCAGAATTTTCACAAGAGGCATGTTGATATTTATGAACATCTAAAAGAACAGATGTATCTGAAATGATGTTAGATGCTTCCGTGTTAGGGCTAACATAATTAATATCATCCAATGCCTCTAGATTTTCATAGCAAATGCTTTCCTCCACAGTAAAAGCTTCATCACAAACATGGTCTTCAGGGCCGGCAGAGGCTTTATGAAGCAAAGAAAACTCATCACAACATTTTTCATACAAACACTCAGCTGGGGAGTAATATTTACAAAATGAATTGAAAGCTGTATGAAAACCTGTCAAAGAATGGATTCTTGCAGTGGGAAGAGATCGAAACCAATCAAGAGCAGCTCCCTTTAACGAATAATTAAAAAGATTAATCTGGACATCTTCATGCATGATATTAAGTCAATGAATAACCTCATGAAAGTCCAGTAAATGCTCAGCTAGTACCTCCAAAAACTTTTCTTGAAATTCAGGGAGGATATCTTCCTATTCATCTCTATCAGGAAGTGGATTAGGAAAACAAACTATCTAGGAAAGGTCACAGAAATCCAACCTTTGAGCTAAGATATTTTCCATATCGAATTAGTGGAGTCGTCGACCGATCCTCGGATTATGGAGTCTCCAGGTGAAATATATGCATCTTTGAATGTGTCTGGTCTTTGTTCACCATCATAGGCTAGATCCTAATGTTACGTCCTCCCACGAAACTTCTCAAGTTGAGAAAGGAGCTGCTGAAACTTTCTCAAAAAATCTCCTCTGGGTCAGCTTTCAGGTGTGCTAAAAGTAGCCACAGCTGAAATAGTGAAGTGGAAACAGTGGAGTCGCCAAGTGCACAGTAGCAATATTCAAGGGCTTTGATGTTTGATGCACCTTCAGAATCAGAGACTCAATGTCGTTCAATCCCGGGGAAAATCTTCAACTTCGTCCCCAGCAATGGCGCCAGAAATGTTGGTGTTAGAAGTCACTCCTGGATTGCGACAGGAGTAAGCCTGAGGCCCATTAGTTTAAATGTCACGATTTGTTAATAAAGGGTGATGGATGAAAGTAAACTCGAAACAATATCGTTCTAACTCAGAAACTAGGTCGGGCATGCACAAGCAGATGAGGCCTTGATTCAATTTCAGGTAGTAAGTTGTAATAAGGGTGAGTAGGAGGAAGACATCTGTAAGGAAATGTGAAGGGATGCTGTAAGCATCAAGCTTCCAATAGCATGTAAAAGAAAACTTTGAACACAAGAAACTCTTATATTCAAAAGCAAAAACACTAAAAGAACATAACAGCGCTATAATAAATCCTTTATCATAACACAATCACAATGATTCATGTGAATCATTCAGTCATGAACTCTTTCAGTATGAGATCGAAATAAGATGAAAAAGAGAGTTGCCTTACATTAAATAAGGAAATTTCATATACAGATACATAGCCAAGAAAACCAGTGCTTCATTAAAACATTACAGTTGGGAGCTCTGTTCTACCATCCATGCTTACAAAAATACAAGAACTAAGTATATATACTCAGAGCAATTCTCCCCCCTCGCAGCAAGAGGGTTGATGAGACATTAAAGTATAACTTAGCGTGCGTAGGTTCTTCTGGTCAGTCGAGGACATCAGATCGACATGGATCTTTTAGGAAAACCTGCACACAGGACGATCTTGGGTAGAGTGCCTGCAAGAACCTCCATGCCCTACATTCATGGCTTGAGCTGAGGTCTCAACCACCTGCTCAATATTCATTAACTTCTTCTTCCATGGAGGGTGGCTAAGACTGAAAACTTTTCTCATTTCGGGTTTCAGCGATTCTCGATGCAGTGGAAGAGCGGTTCCCTTGTCTCTTGAACTCCCAGTAGTTGGAATGCCAAAATGGTTTTTGGGCACTTTTCATATTTCAAGTTTTGGTGATTCTCGATGCAGTGGAGGAGTGACCCCTTGTCTCTTGAACTCACGGTAGCCGGAATGTCGAAACGAATTTTGGGCTCTTTTTGTATTTTGCGTTTCGGGTTTCAGGGATTCCCAATGCAGTGGAGGAGTGACCCCCTTTTCCTTTGAATTCCTGGTAGCCGAAATGTTGAAATGGCTCTCGGGCACTTTTCACATTTCACGTTTTGGGGTTTCGAAATGTAGTGGAAGAGAGAGGCCCCGTGTCCTTTGAGGTTCCGGTAGCCAAAATGTCGAAATGGCTCCTGGGCGCTTTTCGCATTTCATGTTTCGGGGTTTCAAAATGCAGTGGAAGAGAGAAGCCCCGTGTTCTTTGAGGTTTTAGTAGCTGAAATGCCGAAATAGCTCATCATTTTGTGATTTTGGCCATAATATATGAGCTCATGTGCCTGACCTCATGCAACTCTGTGACTCAAACTTACCCGATGACCGTCGATATACTCCATCTATGGATCCTCGTCGTTGAAAACAAAATGCCCACTCACTTGATTTTAAGCCCGAAATGGACTTCTTCTATGTGTTGCACCCGACGCTTATGACCATGGCCTTTGAATAACACACATTTGATGGGTTTTTAAAACCCCATTTCTACGCATTTACACCAAGGACCTGAAATCGGAGAGAAACACCACCTTGCAAGAATTGGCGCTAACACACTCTACGATGTGGAATTTTTTTCATCTTAGAGATTCTCATGAGGATTCACAGATGAAGAGGCAGTGTTTTTCTTCTTCTAGACCTCAACTCATCCCGTACCTCATTTCTTCCCCTTGGGTAAAGCATGGGGTCTTCTTGAGTTATCTCACATCTTCTCAATCTTCAGGGAGCAGTGATTGTGTTGATGAGGATGAAGATGAGCCATCATATAAATATGCCAGTCCACTCCAAAGATGGATATATAAGGATTTTGTTTATGCTTGTATATTGTAGTTTCAGGATGATCGAGATTGTGGTTTCTCTTTTCACTAGGATTTCCTCCCTCCCACCCATCTCCATGAGTTTTATTTCATGATTGATTATATGTTTATTTATTCTCATGATTACTATGTGATGTACTTATCTTTGTTGTTTCACATAATTAAGAACAAGAGGAAATGTCTTCACCCGATGATTAGGTGGTTGTACAATTTCACCTGACACCTTCGAGACTTGATCTTCATGGTCCCAGGACCCCAGGTAAGTAGGTAATTCATATTGTTTTATTGCATATTTATTTTTGTTTGCTCATATTAGTTTATTTGCATTGCATTTTCATTTTTTTCTACTTGCATTATTGATTTCATCATCATATATGTATACTTAGTTAGAAATTTTGTCAAAAAAATATTTTTCTAGCTTATTTGTTTTTTATTATGACCATATGAGAATTAGGATGAGTAGGACATCCTGCACTTAACAGTTTGATGTTTCCTTGTAGGCATAGCTCTACCAGGATATGTTTTGGTTCTCATGCACTCTACAACGAGCACATGTCCCCAAGTAGGATCCATATGTTATCCCTATTTTGTGGATAACTAAGGAGATTATGTCTCAAGGCCCTCAAATTGGAAATATGGAGTTACGAGTGACCACATGACCAATAGTATCCTTTTGCATGCTAAATACCCACATCACCTCCATAGTGACCCAACACTTGGTCGTCATCCACACCATCTTGCCACCACAGGTCACTTGGGTCTTTCTCCTTATGGTACAAGTCAGGTATGATGGTGGGTATCATTTTTAATATTTGAGGCATTCTAGCTTGTATATCACAGGTTATTTTTTATTATGAGAAATTTTCTTTGGAAACTATCCCTTTTACCTTGTTTAAATGTTGGGGGTTAGATTGGGTCACTCAAGTAGATGGTCACCATTAGTATGGGGTGTTTCTAGGAGCTTCCTTTGATGAGTCATTGTGCCACTCCTAACCATACTTACCACTTTCAATCATTATTTCCCCTAGAAGGGACCATTCCTCATTTCATGGGAAGAAGGGGTTGAAGACCCAGAGGGGAGTTAGCTGGAAAGATATAAAAGAATAATGAAATAACCTTCCAGATGCTTCTCCCAGAATATCCCAAGAAAGCAATGAAAAGATTCTTCGCAAGAAAATAAGGACAAAATGAAAAGAATAAATAAAAATGCTTAAAGGATAAGTTGAAGACATGGGGTCTCATCACGAGCTATCCTATCATGTCCATCGGTATCTAACTGTATGGAATTTCCATTCTAGCCATCACACCAGAGTAATGGCTTTCAGTTTCATGGCTGAGGGAAAGGGGGTATCATCACAAGCCATCCTTCTCATTTCCATGAAAGTACTTGTGGTTGACATTGTCGATATCTGGTCACCACGCTAGGGAAATGGCCTCCAACTCACCCAATTATATATTGAAATAGAATACAAAGAAAGAAAGATAAAAGGTGATTGATGGGCTTGGAAAAAATTATGGACAAAGGTGTGTCACACCCTCCACAAAGGCACCTATAAATGAGATACTATGTACCCTTTCATATCATGAACCCCGTTCCCATTGAGTACTTCCCCCGTCCATTTCATTTCATTCACATGACTTAGATAGGGTTTTGTTGGAAGCAGCACATGATTTTTGATATTGTACATGATTGAAATAATTTTCATTTTTCTATAGCTTCCATCAACCCATCTATAAACAATTTTCTGAGTTTATTATGACTGATTGGGTTAAAGCCTACTTCATTAATTTTTATTATTTCGATTTTCGATTGTTTTATCTTTAATCCATGACTGCAAGCATGAATTAAAGATAAAACTTGGCTTGTTGTTTTAATAATTTTCTGCCTTAGGTATATCTTTCAACAAACCATTCATATGAAATTGAAATACAAATCTTATAAAATGGTTGTTTGACCAATTTTTTTTCTGTTAATATGATTATTGTTTCAATGGTTTGATAGTTTTCAATTTGTGAAGAGCCTTTGATATTTTTGATATTCCTATCATGAATTCAATGGTCATACCAACAATCATACAAATGAATACACACCTGTTGTACTCACATCCTCGCCTCACCTTGCTGGCTTAACATATTAATGAGCCTTTCATTACATGCATAGGGTTTTAGTACTCTATATATTTGACTCTCATCACAAGGGATGGTAAGGATTACAAACAAACCCCTAGTTTTTACTCCCATTATTCAAGTTATGATAACACACAAGCTATGTTATTGTTATGTCTCCACTCTCCATTCAGAATTGTTTCTGTTGCTCACACGATTTGAAACTAAAACTATCCAAAGTAACCCCTGTTGCATTATGGTTACATTTTTCATGGTTCATGTCATTCGCTTGGAGTCGAATGGATGCGAGGATTTACTTTCTTTACTTTCTCAGGATTTGGAAACCTAGGTGGCATAGTTTATTGTTAATTCTCAAACAATTTGTGACATGTGAGGGTCGATAGGGATTGGTATTCCTCTACCATATCCATTTACTCATGCATTTCATTGGTTTCTATTTGGATTTGCCATTTTATTTGTTGAGAAGTCTCTATAAAATGTCCAAAATATATAAACAACAAGGTGTTGATTCAAGCATGTTCCATCACCGATTGGTTAAGATATTGTTGATGCATCACCTATCGACCATAGGTGACTTTTGGGAGAATTTTTTGATAAGGAATGGTTTTGCCTAGACTGTTCCTACAACAAACCCTAACTTAGACAAGCCACTGGTTAAAGATTAGTTCGATATTTCAATCAATGGACCATACTTTACCAACAGAAACTCTTTACACGTAGGGATGCCAAGTAATTCTTCACCTACAAGATTTCCTGAGAAAGAGATTGTTGAATTGAAGGTAATTGACCCTCTTGTGCCCAAGATTGATGCTAGGATAAACATTAGTATTAAGTCAGAAGTCGAGAAACCTCGCAAAGGACCAAAAAAGCATTGCACAGACTTAGGGTTCAAGAACAAGAAGGTAGGTCACCTAATTTCAAGGAAACTAAGGAACCGAAATGATACTCATCTAATCTCGATCGGTCCGATCGAGATCGATGAGGATTCGGATCTTGAGATAGAAGACTTTCTAGTTCAGGAAGATCCAGAATTGTAGGGTTCCAGGAAGGAAATTACCGGTGCTACTGAACCATATGATTTTGTGTCAAACTTGCCACCATGCCTTAAAGGAAAACAAGGGTTTTCCGGTATTAGTCATAATCTGAAGAAAATAGAAGATAAGACTAATGCACCTGTGGCCGACTATGTCCTTCATCTACATACCACCTCCCCTGTTCAATGTGATGTTTGTTTCGAATGGATTGAACGGTATTATATCGAAATCCATCTCCTATAGGCCATAATTAAAACCCTCATTGCTCAGAATGGCCAGTTGAAGTAAGAAATACTTGATCTCAAAGCGGATGCAGACAGAGAGACCAAACGTATCAAAATATCTAGAAACATATTCGTTAAAAATGCAACTAGTGTCAAGGCAATAATAAATTCTGAACGGATTGATCCTTCTTTAGTCAATTTTTAAATGGTAAAAAAATTTTATTTTCCTCTTATTTTATTCATGTTATCTATTTCGAAAATAAGTCGATTTAAAATTTGATTGTATTACTAAAATTAAGACTGGCTACATAATCTTTGATTTTGTAGCCAAGCCTCTTTTAAATAAAAAATTAGTTATTAGTAATTATTTTTCTAATTTATCAAATTGGTTTTGTTATTTCAGAGAATGAGAGATTCTGTTGCTAATTACCAGGAGGAAAGATTTTCAATTACATGCCTAAGTGATTAGTAGTTTTCGTTTTCTAGATGTTTTATAAAAAACTTGTTTTAATAAACCAACTCTGTTATAAGTGGTTTTTTAACCCACTATTTTTGTATTAGTGCTTGATTTTTGGAGATCCAACTCTATCCTGTGAGATATGAGTATGTGGATCTCATGCTACTTTAAATACTATTCACTTTGTTAGTGAAGGACATCTTGGCTTGGAACAGATTATGGACAAATGATCTTCAGAACTGAATGGACAGGTTGTTTGCATTTTGGCTTTAGACCAATGTGAAGTTGTTTCATTTATGTTTTGTCTCTTATATTTTGGAATATTAATATGTTGCATAGCTTTAGCCTCAATGACATATAATGTTCCATTTTATTCAGTGCTTCAAATTGTGTCTATAATTTGTTGTTTCATATATTATATATGTGATCATCACTTCAAATTTAATATCATGATTTATCCTTGATGTTTGGTTGATGTATCCAATGAATGTTTCATATTAAAGTTTCTTTTACTATAATATTCATAATCACAAGATTAGTGTATCTACATTTTTGTTACTCTGTTCTTATATCCTAGTTGTCAATAAACACCTTGAGTTTATTCAAGAGAAGTTAGTACAAGTCTGTCGCGGATTTCTCTCACAGACAAGATAGCTGGAGGTTTGGATCGCACAGACACATAGACACTGTATGAGATTAATTTCAATTTAATGTTATTCACATTTAATTTCTGTTATTAGTATGTTTTATTAGTGAGACAAGACAGTTTAAATTGGTTGTAACCATTACTCTATCCTTGCTTCAGATTATGTTTTATTAGCATTTTTTTTAGTCTTAGATCTTAGATTATAAAACAGAAAATATAAAAATATGTGATTTCTTTATCTACTTTCAAAAACAATTACCAAACATTGATTTCGCAAGGAATTCATCATAAACTTGCAATTTGTAAATGCTTTGTTCATAATCGCATATTTACATTTATGTTTTTGAAACATTTGTAAATAATTAGATCCACGTATATAGTATTATAGTTTTAGAATTAGAGTAGTTTATTTATTTGTTTTAGGACCCTAGTTAGCTAACAGAGGCATTAAAACTGTCAGAATAGATCACACCAAACGGCTTGGGTTAATTAGACAACCCTGGTCCGAATCTATTCCTCCAGTTGATGATGTGTCACTTATGCTCGTCAACAAATGGCGCAAGAAGGAGGGCCTGAATTCAATTGATGGCACATGGAGGTCACAAGAATCCTCCTCCACACACTCTCTCCCCTGTCGTAATGTGTAGTTTCTCAGACAACAACGTTACATATGAAATAGAAACTACCTCAAACGATAACCCTGAGAATCCCGTTGAACCAGTGACACGGGTTCCTCAAGGGGACAACGTCCAAGAAACTGTTCATCAGTCACTCATAAGAAGACACAATGACTTAGCCCGTATCAGACAACCTGGTAAGTCACTTAATCAACCCCTTGATTTTTCGAATATCCGAGAAGAACTGCAAGGCACTAGTCTGCTCCCAAACCCGTTAAGTGAAAATACTACCAATCCTACTGAAACACCTATCCTTGGAGCCAGAGGATCTGATATTCCACCTTCCCCACCTGATTCATCTCCATCCTCTTCAGGAGGAGAGTCTTCAGACGAAGGCATTTCCTCTTCATGACCATCACAAACTTCGAAACCACCAATGCCCATGGAAAACCAAAACAATCCCACCAGACCTTGGCTCGATCAAGATGTCATGGCTATACTCGGACCTCAACACCCATTACCAAAACATCCGGAGAAATGGTTACCCAAATTTTATCCGAATTCCAAACAATCTACTAAAAACCACATCAAAAAATTTATGTTGGCCATTAGAATCCAGAGTGTAGAACACGAAGATGTAGTATGTCAATTATTCCCTTATACTTTTGAGGGAAATGCCTCCACGTGGTATTTCTCTCAACAACCCCAAACCATTGTTTATTGGGACAAGTTTGAAACTTGTTTCTTGGAGAAATTTGGGGATGATAAATCTCTGGAAGTCTTGGTTATAGAACTATCCAGCCTAAAAATGAATCCCAAGGAAAAAGTGAAAGACTTCAACCAAAGATTTCTTACTTTAAAGAATAAAATACCTGCAAATTCAATGCTCGTTGAAAGCCTAATTGTCGCATATTACACTAAGGCTCTACATAATAATATAGCAATTTGGGTCAAAAGGTCTAAAAATAATGCATTGTTAGAATCCTTTGAGGAGGTAAGCCAAATTGAAAAGGATATATTAATCTTAAAAGAAAATCTCAATAGCGAAGCTGAAACAGTTTTTTCCTCTAAAAAGAAAATAGAGATCCTTGCTAGACCCCCTCAAACTAAAAGTCAACCAAAAATTTTATACTTAGAAAGCTTGCAGAAATCTTTCCAAAAACTGTCCAACCAGGTCATTGACTTGAAGAGATCAGTTGAGGAGGAATCCATAAGCAAAGGAGGTTTTAAACCTTTTCCTCCCAACCGGCCAAACCCGACCTCTGAAGGTCTAAATTTTGAAAGCTTGCAGTATGCTTTTCAAACCTGTTGGCCCAGAATTTGATCAAACCAGGGTCCTTCTCAGGTTACCAACAAAAGGTACCATGTAGTCTAGAGCACTGGCATTTTCATCTCCTCCGAAGAGAAGAAGTCTCACCCAAAGCACTATTGAGACAGATAGATAGGAAAGGGTAGGAAGAAGACTAAAGAGGATCCATAGAGAATTCAGAACTTGTTCTTGTTCTTGCGCAAGAGTTGTTAAAGATCTGAACCATCTAAGTGCAAGAATTGAACCTACTTACGTTGAGAGCAACAATTATACATATAACCATCAAATAAAACTCATAATCCATAAATAAATTTTGTAATGCATAAGTAAACATATAAAGACACATCATATTTTAAAATTTGATCCTTCTTCATATTACTCTTGAGATATTTCTCTACTATAGACTCAAACTCACATAGTACGACATATTACAGACTCTTTCTTGTCATCTCTCAACTTTACAACAGGTATGAACATTTAATCTTAGAACTTGGGTGACTTTGATCAACATGACCCAACCCAACCTAACTAGCCAACCAACCCTTTTACAATTATATTCAGCCCTATATATAGCTGGGTTGTGTCTTCTTTCTCGGCTTGCTTGATTTCTTGTTTTGTTGCAACCATTTGTTTCTTAGCTGGCGTTGTGCTGACTTTCGCAACTACTTTCTGTTACTCTTTCTCCCAGTCTCTGATGAAGTTTGCGCGACTCGTGCTTAGTCAAAACTTGCATAGTTCCTTCCCAAAAATGAAGGGCCCAATAGGGTCCGACCATAATCCTTGACTCATCCTCAATTCAAGTGCTTGGTTCTTTCACATCCTCCGGTAGCAATTGTTGTTTTCCCTTGTTTGGATTTTCTTATTCTTTGGGCTCTTCTCTTTGTGCCTTTTCTTCCTTTACCTCCTCAAACGAAGGGCCCAATTCTGGTACCAAATCTAAGGATCAATGCTTTACTCCTTGAAATATTTTGACTTTGTCTTGCCACTTCCAGGCGAGGAGTGATGCTTCTGCAAGGAACTATTGTGTTGTCTATTTTTTGTACTCCTTTGGCTTGTCCGCAACCAACAAGTTCCACTCGGAATCAGCTTTTGCATCGACCTAATGCATTTTCATGTAGGTTGTCTGGATTACTAGTCGAAAGTTGCACATATCTTTCTTGGCTACAGACTGTGTCTCATAGAGTGTATTTAGTTCATTGTTGGCCTGTTGAATTTGGTCGAACTTTTGTTGCTGCTCCATAGGGTCCATTGTGACCACAACTTCCTCGTTCAGCACCTGAATTTTTTTTCGGACCTCCTCTAAAACCTGATTTCGTCGAGTGATGATGCCCATCCATTCGTTGACTTCTCTGAATCTTTTAGTGCAGTTCGCGGTGTGTTTGTCCAGTGCTTCTCTCGCATTGTTGCCTTGCAATATTATCTTCTGCATTTGATCCTGGAGCTGTTGGGGCTACTATTCATCTTCCTGTTGGACTTGTTGTAGCTCCTCTTGTATCTTCTTAGTGCGGGTAGCAAGTTGTGTCCATGCTTGTTGTAACAACTCAATCTATACCTCTGGCTCGCTTGCATTGCTGGCCTCGGGTAGCTCAGGTGTGACCTTCTGAATCTTTGACCAGGCTTTTGCGAGTTTTTCCTGCACTTTTCCCAGTTTGCGCTGGACTTGGAGTTTTTCATGTGCTTCCTGCATTCTGTATGTGTGCTCCTTGATTTGTTCTTTTCTTTCAATCTCGGTGGATCTCTTGACCTCCTGGAGCCTTTTCTCCAACCGGTCCATAGATGCCTTGATTAGGACAAATAATTGTGGCATCGACCACAGTACCAGGTCGGTAGATGAAATAGATGTATCGCTAGGTACTCACCACTATAGTGGGATTCCACTGCTTGTTGAATGGTCAGAGCAAGTTTCTACCTCTTCTTCCATTGGTGGGACTAGTGCGATTCTTAACCTAAGCTCTGCTGGAAAAAGAGTTTGTTCTGGATATGTAGAGTTGCATCAATTCTACACATTATTGGGGGTTCTGGAGAACGTGTTCCATTTGATCTCGTATGGCTATTGTTTCCTTCTCCATTGTTGATTGTGGCTCATTGTGCACATTTGGTATCTCCATATCTTCCAGTGCGTCTACATCATACATCGTGATCTCTTGGGCATCCTCACCTTTGGCTGGTGAGGTGATTTGTTGGTCTCCATTGGGTTCCTGCTCCTCTCTTTTGTGGGCGTCTTCTTCCTGTGCGGAAGACTCAGGTTGTTGTTCCTGGGTGTTCAGATTCAGAACATCCAACATCATGCACTTCTCTAATTCTTTGGGGTCAGGGTCGAGAATTTTTTATCTTGGCTTGGGTGGTTCTCTGGTTATTTGTGGGGTTTTTCATTCTTCTGTCTCTGGGTGGTCAGACTGGATCGACTCTATGGTTATTGTCTGATGTGGACTAGCCGTGATGAGGTTTGGTAGTTGGAGTGGTGGTGGAGGGTGTTCAATGATAAATGTGGACAAAAGTCTTTCAGGGTCTGAGTCATCTTGAATGTAAATGATAGTGGTGGATTTGTTCATGGCGTGGGTACAGGGAGTAGCAAATGCAAGAGATTGTGGGTTCATGGGTTTGTTCAGCGAGACCCCAGTTATGGGCCTCTTCACCATTGGTTCGGTACCAAGAACAATGCCCAAGATCTGTTTGACCTGCACACCTGACAACACAACATCGTTCAGTAGCTATCGAGGGGGTGGTCTTTTCCTCTGCTCCAGCTACGGTATCTCTTCTTCCTCCTCTGAGTCTATTTGTGTTGGAGCATCTATCTTCTTATGCTTGGGGCTTGAGCTCGGTCCCTCTCCTATTTCCTTGTCTTTTTTCTTGAACAACTCCACAGGCAGAATGTAATCCATCCCTTATTTATGTGGACTGCGTTTAACTCCTGGCCATGACATGACTTCCTTATCTAAGGCTTACTCATTCAGATAGAATGGTAGCATCCATGTGTGGAAATTTTCCCTACTAGCATGCCTTGGCCAGACGAATTTGTTGTGTCAGTTCATGTTGAATGCAATATTCCTCATGTTAGAGTTGAGGAGCTCATGCGGGATGCACAGCCTCTGCGTTTCATATATCATAGCATTATACCATTTGGAAAAGGATGCATTATTGAGTGTTGTGTTCTTCGAGTCTGGTCTGGACTGCCATGGCTCAAACATCTTCGCCATGCACCCCTTATCTGGTATTTTCGGTTGTCTGCCCACAGGTGGCTTCCATTTTAGCATTGTGAATGCCAAAAGTAGGTATCCATAGGTGAAGGTTATGCCCTTCTCCCGTTCTTCCCCACAAGCTACTAATAATTCCTCTAGCAGGAAACTGCACCAATTGAACACTGCTCCCTGTGTGCAAAAGTCAATGACTGATAACGCATATAGGGTGCATTCTCCCTTATAGTAAGACTTCATAACCTTGATGTCTATGACGTAGCAACCAGTCAAAACTGTTTCAGGCAGTATTGGTTCAATTATTATTGTGCGTCCTCCTCTCTTTGTGTTGAACTTCTCGTATAGGCTAAGCTTGCCTTTCTTTTTCTTGTGCTTTCTGGGGCCCTGAAATACCTTTGACACATCCTCTCCTTGGGAGGATAGTCCCATGAGTTGTTGGATATTTGTTGCATGGATTGGATATCACTTATCCAACCATATACTTCTATCATGCACTCTACTTATCAGGAATTTTGTGCAGCGCACAATCTCGCCTGTGGTACCAAAGACTGGTAAGTCTCTCAGGTTCATGACATGGAATTAAGTAAGTTGATGAAGTATTTTCTCGATACAAATTGCAAGTCTTTAGATCCATCTAGAGCTATCTCCCAAAATATGTCTGTGTGCATCTCTGGGAACAAATCTGAGTCTGTGAGCTCAAGGTCGAGTAGCTTAACGTGCTCTACCTTCCCTTTAAGGTCGCCCACAATCTCGACCTGGGGGTCATAGGGTTCATCTGGTACTGCTTCTTTCATCATGGTGCTTCGGCTTGCTGTGGCTCTTGACATTCATGCTTCTGTGGAAGATAAGAACTAGGGATACGTCTGCAAATTTTACAGTGGTCCCAACTGGTTCACGTTGCTAAATTCAGAAATGGCTATGCTTGGTTTTGGAAACAATACATTCTCGGCAGAGTTCTGAGAGCCTTAGACCTGGTTTAACTGGGAAGTTTTAGCAATAAATTCTCGTCATCATCACCGTATAGACACGATTGGGTGTGATTTTTTCAGCGGGACAATTTAATCAAGGTAAATCCGATTGGGGGATCTTGGCATTTACTTATTTGAGTGGAATAGGGATGTGGCCGAATTGAGACCTTTCTGTTTGATGGGTGGGTATCCTGGCACAAACATCGATGGAATTTTGGCATAATGTGGCTTTATGGCTTAACGACTTCAATCGGGGTACCGGAATAGCAATAAAGGTTTGTGACTAGACTGGATTTTAAAGGTTTTCATGGCCTATAACTCAGATTGGATTGGGATTCCTATCGCCTCTGACCATAAAGGTTGTCTCTGCCACCTTTAATGACTATCATTAATGGACTTTTTTGTGCTTCATATCTTGTACTACTGGGTTGTTTGTTTTGTAGCAACCAACGCTTAAACAAAACAAATGAACTATGTATTATGGCACGAAACTGCACACATTGACATTATTAACTAATTTTACAACATTTCAAAAAGAAAACAAAACTCAAATCTAACTATTGTACAATCTCCGTCGAATTGGAGCAACTATCCTTCTTTCTCAGTTTTGAGATAGGTAGGGCTTCAGGCGAGCACCATTCACCCATCTCGGTTGTAGCACACCATCGAGTTGCATGAGTCTGACTTCTCATGAGGGTCGGATCTCCGCAACTATGAAAGGTCACAACCAATGCATACAAAACTTTCTAGGATGATTCTGGTATCAATTGTCATAGAGTAACACCTTATCTCCTTGTGTGAATATCTTGGTCTTAATGTGTCTATCGTGCCAATAATTTTGTCTTGCCTTTTCAACCTACTGATGGAAGTCTGCTAGGAATCTGGTTTCTTAGAGTTCTTGGAGCTCTACAAGTCTCTGCGCCACTGATTCTTCATCTGTCATATGTGTGGATTGTGCAATATATAGGCTTGGAGTGATAAACTTTGCAGGCACCACTACCTCTCTTCCATAAACTAGTTGGAATGATGTGTATCTATGGATTTTCTTTGTGGTTGTCATGTAGGCCCATAGTACTATTGGAACTCTATCATCCCAGTCTTCTCGGTTTTCCCAACAGACCTTTGTTGGTCCCCTTCCCAAGATTTTGTTGAAGGCTTCGACTGTTCCATTGGCATGTGGGTGGTATGGACTTCTTTTGTGATGTTGAATCATAAATTCTGCTGTAAGTGTTGCTATGGTGTTGCTAATGAAATGAGCTCCCTGGTCACTAGTTAGGCTTCTGGGACATCCAAAGTGGGTAATGATATTTTCAAAGATGAACTAGGCAGCAATATCTGTCGAACAGTCTTGTACAACTGTTGCTTCTGCCCAACGGGTAAGGTAGTCAGTTGCGGTAATGATGTATCTAGCCTTTGAATGTTTGGTTGTGGGTTTGATTGGTATGATGAAGTCAACTGCCCATTTTTGAAATTCCTATAGAGCTCTAACTGGTTGTAGTGGTAGTTCATCTCGGCGTGACAGCTTGTCCACACGTTGACAAACATCACATGATCTGGCGTATGCTTTTGCATCCTTGAATAGTGTATCCCACCAAAGTCCTGCATGTAGAACTTTTTGTGCCATGGAATTTCCTCCTACGTGGCCTCTTGTAATTCCACTATGGCATTCCTAGAGTATATCTTGTCATTCATGATCTAGGACACATCGTCTGAGGATGCTATCTAGTCCTAGTTTATATAATTGTCCAATGATTAGCTAGTATTTTGTGGCTCTAACAACCATATGGAGTTTCTGGGTTGCAGAATATGTTTCAGGACAGGCCCCTGTACTGAGAAATATTGCTATATCCTCAAGATATTCTGGTATGGCCTCAATCCTGAACAAATATGCGTCTGGGAGTTGGTCGTCCACTTCTCCACCACTTTATCCTAACTCTAGTCTGGATAAATGATCAGGTTCGACATTGCATCATCTCGGCTTGATGATAAATTCGAAGGAAAATTCCTAAAATAGCAGTAGCCATCTACAAATTCTCCCTTCCAGCACAGGTTTGTTAACTAGGTATTTTAATGCGGAATGGTTAGTAAAGAATTTGAAATGGGAACCTAACAGATAATGTCTAAATTTCTGTAAAGCATAAATCATTGCTAGGCCTTCCCTTTCTATTGTTGTGTAGTTGCACTCTGCTTGTGACAGCTTCTGGCTTGCAAAGTAGATGGGGTGATCCATATCTCCATCTCTAGGTTACGTTAAGATAGCTCCTAAGGCAATTCCTGAATCATCTACATGGACATGGAATTTTGTCTCCCAGTTTGGGAATATCAGAATTGGTGTTGTAATGAGCTTTTCCTTAAGTGTCTCAAATGATTTATCACATTCGGGAGTCCATTGGAACATTTCATCATTTTTCAGGAGGTTTTCCAAAGGTGCAGTAATGTTGGCATATCTTCGAATGAACCTACGGTAGTAGCTTGTATGTCCTACTGTGGAGCGCAACTATTTAGCACTCGTAGGTGGCATCATATTCACAATGAACGCAACTTTAGTTGGGTCTACCAATACTCCTTATCGGTAGACTATGTGGCCCAACAGATTTCCATGTGGCACACAGAAGATACATTTTCTAAGATTTAATGAGATTTTCAATTCTATGCATCTGTCAAACATTGGTCTTAGCAGTGCTACATGTTCCTTGAGAAGGCTATATATTGTCCAATCATCCATATAGAACTTCTATAAATTTGTGAATGAATTCTCTAAAGGATGCTATCACAATACTGGAGAAAAGTGCAGGGGCATTCTTTAAACCAAATGGCATCCCATTGTATGCAAAAGATCCCCATTCGTTAATGAAAGTGGTATTTCTCTTGTCCTCTTCGGCGATTCTAACTTGATGGTATCCTGAAAATCCGTCTTTAAATGAGTATGCTTCCTTCCCTGCAACCTGTTCGAGTACCTCATCGGTAAAAGGTGTTGGGAAAGGGTCGTACACACAGGCAGTGTTGATACTCCTGTAGTCTACACAAAATCTAATATCCTCCTTGTCTTTCTTGCTTTGGATGACTATCAGGCTGACCCACTTGGCTTCTTCTACTGGAAAAATGAGACCTGCTTCTAAAATCTTGTCAATCTCCTTCTTAACTTTCTCTTTTACTCTTGGGTTAAGACGGTATGGTCTATGTCGGACAGGCTTGGATCCTAGTTTTAAATCGATCTTCATTTATCCCATGACTCCTTTGATTCCCTTTAATTTTGAAAAAGTCTTTGGGAATAAGTCCTCATATTCCCTCAGTAAACTTTGTATTTCCTGACTGGTTTGCTCATCCCAGTAATCTCCCACCATAGCTATCTTGGGTTTCTCTTCGGTCTCTATATTGAGTCTACGCAATTTCAAGGGTAAGTGGAATTTAGTCTGAAGTTCTTGGGTGTGATTGGGACATACTACAGAGATTGATCTCTTATTTCTATTAGTTATAAATATAAGTTCTTGAATCTTTTGTAGAGTTGTTCCGGGTACTTACTTGAGAATGAGAAGTCCTTGCAAAATTGCAGTGTTTGCTAGTCGTTGGTCTGTCTTCTGGTTTCCTCATGTATAAACCAAGATTTTAGGATTGGACCTAGAGAATGGGGAAATACCTAAACCCAGAAGTGAGAGGGTATCTCTGTGACCTGCCATTGTGTCACGCACTGTTCAATGTTTATTCTAGGGTCTGATTCTCCACTGAACAGTTGTGCGACGGGGAGATCCATCTGCATCCCTACTTCCCGCTTCTCCTTACTCCCGAACCTATACTCAATAGCTTGCTTTACCTCATCCCAAGTTTTGAGTACATCTTTATGGGTGGCCCACCATCTGGCGGGGTTTTTCTGAAAAGCTATATCTAGTATTGAGATTCTTTGATATTCTCTCACATTCTCTTCCATGTTCTACAAGAAAATTTCTAGGTCTGAGTTGCCATCATATACTGGGTGTTTTATAGCTTCGGTCCCAATCCATATGGTCGTTCTGATAGTTGCACATATTCTTGAGAATCGTTCATGTGAGCCTTGTTTCCAACTATCAAAAGCCAGTTCTAAGTCTTCATTAGCTGACTGTATACTTCTCCATATTATCGAGCCATCAACAGTAGGGTTTATGTAATCAGTTCTTGTCCCTACTTTTACAGTGTATAAACTGGTCCAGGTCTCCTTCTTCCATATTTTTGTTTGTTGGTTCTGTGTACCTGGGTCCTACATATGGATCCAAAGGTTGAACTACCTTGATTCCCTCAACTTCAAAATTCATGGTGTCTTTCTTTAGGTCCATCACTGCATAGTTGTCGTAGGCCCATCGATGCAAAGTAATGCAAGATAGGGGTCCTTGTCTCCCATGATCTCAATGACTTCAAATTCAGAAACTATTTTTACTACTGCTACATCAATTTCCACATTCTCCAGTCTTCCTATGGGAAAGATACAGTATTGGTTTGCCATTCTTAACTGAATTGGGGAATATGTCAGTCTCGATTTTCCCAAGTCTTCCCAGGTATTCTTGGGTAGAATGTTCACATCTGACACTAGGTCTAACATGATGTCCTTAATTTCGAATTCATCCAACTAGGCTACCAGTCGAAATTATTTTCTGGTTCTTACTTTTCTTTGCTGCACTCTCTGAGTACTTTTCTTAGGAATATTATCAATTATCCCTGCCTCTGAGGTTTCTTTCTTCCCTAAGATTACGTACAGTGCATTGCGCAACTTTTCTGTTAGTTGATCATTCCCCAGAATGTTAGAGAATAACTGAAATCAAAGGTCAACTATGTTTTGAGGTTGCTCAGGCTGTCTTAGCATAACTCTAGGGTTTCTAGGTGTAGGGGGTGAAGC
>ML784907.1:429532-446368 GCA_009831015.1 Picea engelmannii | reverse complement strand
TGGGGGGGGGGGGTTCTTGTGTTTCATGACTATGAATAGTTTGGAATACTTCTATGGCATATTTAAAGAATAATTTTTTCTTTAGGGGGTCATACCTATCTCCCTTAGGTGTTTCTTTCTATATCTGAGGTAGAGTATCATCATCAGCTCCTATCCTCGATCCTCCACGAGTAATGATATTAAGGTTTGGAAAATTTCCCTTAGAAATCCTATTGATATCTGAACTGTTAAGGTTAGTTCCACTTTGTCACACCCTATCTTTCCACTTTGCAATTAATTCTGGACAGTCTTCAGTTGCCTATCCATTGGTTCTACAGTGAGAGCACCATGGTCGCCTTGGATGAGGACAATCTCTGTCCAAGTGACCTTGTTCATCACAGTTATAAAATCTGCTTGGTCCTCTTCCCCTAGTTCTCCCTCCTCTGAATTCTCCTTGAGCTCCACCTCCTCGACCTCTTCCTAGTCCCTACAGGTTTTCATTCACCCTGAATGTTGTTCGGTCTAGCCTGTTCGCGAGTGCATCCAATGCTCTACATTGTTTGGTAGTATGCATGGTAGATGCGCAAAACTCATAGTGTACCATGTTTGGTATTGTTGAATACTTCCACATGATGGGGCACTGTCTTGGTCCATGCCCATGGATTTGGTATATCTCACAATATTTTGTTGTTGGTGCTACTTGGCCTCCTGGGAAAGCGTGATATGGGGTGGGATGATGGAATGGTGAGTTCGTCGATACTTTCACAACTCCTCCTGTAGATCCTGTTGGGGTTACCATTGGATTCTGAGGAGGTCTCAGTGCCCTCATTCGTGGACATCCGGTCACCAAATGACCTTCTGTATAGCATCCAGTGCACCAAACCTGTGGTCGTCCTGGTCTAGGTATCGTCAGATCTTGAATATTTTATGTAAGTGTCGATATCTTCCCTTGTAGTTGCACCAGATTCGCATCTACCAGGGGTCTGGTTCCTCTCAGGTTCCCAGGGTATCCCTTCATGGCATCAATCTTCATTGATTGTTACAAGGCATCTATCAATGTGGCTATCCACTGTTGTGTTAGAGAAATCCGAGTCAGAGGCAGAAACCCATGAATGTACCATTCCCTTTGATGTTCTTCATGGTTTGGATGTGCCAACATCCCTATGGCATCTTTAAACTTCTGGATATACTCCCAGGATGATTCACCTTCCCTCTGTTAGATCTCACGCAACTCAGATAGAGCCTATTGTTCTGATTGAGGTAGTTTGAACTCTGTTAAGAACCTCGTCTGTACCTGGCCAAGTGTGAACGCTTGACCTTGCATCCTTGACACTCCTAGTTCAATGATCTTCATGTACCACTTGAGAGCATGACCTATCAAGGTAGTCTGGAACTCGACCAGTTTATTCGCATCTGTAGTCCCTCTGGATCTCCAAATGGCTTCGCACAAGAACCAGTGCTACTCAACGTCTTCGTCTCCCTTACCCCAAAATTCTGGGTATCTAGCAATCGAACCTCTCGTATGGCTGGCCACTGTTTAAATTGTTGTTCCTATCAGTATGAATCCTGACGGTCCTGCTTTCGATTTACCAGGGGATCCCAATATCCTCCCTACACTCGCACTTCCTGGTTGTGACTGATTAATTAATTGTACTAGAACAAAATGAAAAGGTAGTATCGGACTTACTGCTTGTATAAAAGGAACTTGGGGTGTGGGTTATTTGGGGCTAGCACCACTAGCTTCAGGGAAATTTTCTTTAATCTGGGGGGTCTCGTTAGCTTTCACTGGGATGATCTCTTCAACCGTATTCCCGATTTCTCCTGTTATCGAGGCTGAATCTTCTCTTTCTCCTCCAAGATTCATGTCGGCTTCCTCCTCTCTTACCTCATCACTTTCTCCTTCTTGTCCCACTTCCTTGGGACTTCTTTCTCTCCTTTCTTCTCTCTCGTTCAATATTTGACTGGCCAATCATTCCTTTCTTCTCATTCTTTGCAGTTCTTCCATCTATCTTTCCTCTACCTCTATCGATCCTCCTTCTTTCCTCAACTTTTCAAATTGTCTTGCATCTTTCTTGATATTTCCACGCCACCACTTCTCAACTATGGTGGCTCTCTTCAAGGCTCGTTCATCTATTGAGTACATTTCTTTTTGTTTTTCCCCCATTTTTCAAAGAAACCTCCCCCTTTCTCATTCCATGACCCTCATCCTATCTCGCCCTACCCCAAGCATGGGTGTTTACGCTGCCATCTCGGTTGGGGACATAATCAACATCCCCTCCTCTGTAAAGAAAGCCTTAATCCACAGGGGGATTTCTCTCAACATTCTTCCCCTTGTGCCTTTCTTGAAAATTTCCTCTGCCCACAAGAAATATTGGTGGTTCTCAATAGAAAATTTGATTATGTATCCTTATAGTGTGGTGTTAACCCAGAAATCCACAGCTCGTGTGACTGGGAAATCCAGCCTCTGGAGTGCTGCTAAATTTTTGGTATCCCATGCACAGATCTTCTTGGTCCGTCCTTAGAAATCTGGAGCTTCTTGGATCCTCTTTATCTAGTGAAAAAATTCTTCTGGGAATTTAAACCAGAAAATATCATACTGGTCGCTTGATCTTTCTAAGTAAAAGATTGCTTCGCGAGTATTTTCCAGAGATTTTCTTCTTAGTCCCACTTATTTCCATATGAAGGTGTCATAGTTCCTTTCCCACCATTAATCAATACCATATCTATGGATTGACGACATCATTCTCCCTACAAGTTCCCTTTTAACATGGGTCCTGACAACGAAACCATTTTGTTGGCGCGGAATTTGATCAAACCAGGGTCCTTCTCAGGTTATCAAAAAAAGGTACCATGTAGTCTAGAGCGCTGGAATTTTCATCTCCTCTGAAGAGAATAAGTATCACCTGAAGTGTTTTTGAGACAGATAGATAGGAAAGGGTAGGAATAAGAATAAAGAGAATCCATAGAGAATTCAGAACTCATTCCTATTCTTGCGCAAGAGTTGTTAAAAGATCTGAACCATCTAAGTGCAAGAATTGAATCTACTTACATTGCGAGCAACAATTATACATAGAACCTTCAAATATAACACATAATCCATAAAGAAATGTTGTAATGTGTAAGTAAACATACAAAGACACATCATATTTTAAAATTTGATCCTTCTTCATATTACTCTTGAGATCTTTCTCTGCTACAGACTCAAACTCACACAGTGGGGCATATTACAGACTCTTTTTTGTCGTCTCTTGACTTTACAATAGGCATCAATGAATAATCTCAGAACTTGGGTGACTCTGATCAACATGACCCAACCCAACCTAACCAACTAACCAACCCTTTTACAATTATATTCAGCCCTATATATAGTTGGTTTGTGTCTTCCTTCTCGGCTTGCACGCTTTCTTGTTCTGTTGCAACCATTTGTTGCTTAGCTGGATTTGCGCTAACTTCTGAAAATACTTTATATTACTCTTTCTCCCAGCCTCTGATGAAGTTTTGGCAACTCGTTCTTAGTCAAATACAGCGTAGTTCCTTCCCAAAAACGAAGGGCCCAACAAAACCATCTTAGAAGCACATGATAATTTTGCTTCTGTCCCTCCTGAAAGTTCTGAAGACGTAGTTGAGGAAGAAGTACCGGGAGAGGAGGAATCATATCCCAACATTTTAGGTCACTTCTTGGACAGTATCTTCCAAGCAAATTTTGAGATTGTTCACCCCTACAACACAAGAAGAAAAACACAAAACAAACCCTCTTTTGAAGTGAGCAATATTGTGTTTCCAAAACAGTCAAAACAAGATGAAATTAAATAAAGTTTAGCAGCCCCTATTTTAGAATACAATTTAATTGAAGATCTGAAAAAAATGAGGGCTAATATTTTTTTTTTTGAGTTGTTGAAATTCCCCCTTATTTTGCAGAAAATGCTTCAAAGTATCGCTGAAAACAGTAAAACCATCAATCCTAGTAGCAAGAAAACTGCAGAAATTGGTTCAAAAGTAACATAAAATATCCCAACTAAAACGACAGCTAAACCTCCAGATAAAAGGGATTTAGTTGAAAAAACTGTAGCAAATGTAGATAAAACTAGTTTAGGGACAGGAACTAAAAATCAACAAAATTATGTTGTTAACACTCAGAAAAATGTCCCGCCTTTCTTGCTAACCTTTGAAACTTTTAATAGGAATGTACATAATTGTATGGTCAATTCCGGTGCATTGTCAAACATGATGCCTCTATCTGTTTGTCAAAACATTAATGTAGAAGTTAGACCTTCTGATCTCAAAATCATTCAGCTTGATCGAACGAACGTTAAGGTAATTGGTGAGCTTAAGAATGTTTTGGTTAGATTATCTTCCAATCCTAAGGTTCATAAGATAATTGACATAATTGTTGTTGATATCCCTGAAGTCTATGAATTTTTTTTAAGCAGGGACTGGTCCGAGAAGCTACATGGTTACTTTGCTACAGATTGGTCTCATTTGTGGCTGCTGGAAAATGGACAGCCCAATAGAACTAGGATAAATAGAGAACACTATCTTAAGCACATCGTGACAGATCTAAATGATGTAAATGAACCTTTCACTACATCTACTAATTCATTTGAAATGCAGGGAATGAATACCTTCTTTGGTAACTTCATGACCAAAATTTCTCCTATCACTGATCCTGGTCAGCAGTCAGAAGTTATGGCCTGTACTCAGACATCAACATTTCCATGTGTGCCAAACAATGCTGATGAAACTCAAATTTGGTCATTTTACCTTGACGGATCAAAATCCAAAGAAGGAGTCGGTGCAGGATGTGTACTCATCAATCCTACTGGTAATAAGACTTTTATTGCTTTTCGGCTAGACTTCAAGTGCACTAATAACACCGCCGAATACAAAGCACTTCTACAAGGGATTAGGAAAGCTTTGGATATGGACGTGCAAAATTTAATGGTATTTTGTGATTCAAAAATTATGGTTAGGGAGGTAAGAAACTCCATACATTTCTTATCACCACATCTGAAAATCTACCAAACTGAGGTATGGAGTTTAATGCAAAAAAATTCAGCATTTAACATAAATTCCATTCCTAGACTGAGTAATTCAAAGGCTGATTTATTGGCTAATGTCGCTTCTAAACTATTATCCACAAAAGGTCTTTCTCCTAATGCGTTTTCGATTGAATTGTTGTTCAAGCTGTCGATCTTGGATAACATCACCAATTGGAGAGTGTTCGATGATGACCAACAGATCATCAACTTCTTGCATATGGAAGACACATTCCAAGGTGCAGTCATTGATGAAGGCACTCATAATGAGAACCTATGAAACTTCACAGTAATATCAGAGCCTAGATCTCCTGAATCAACATCTGATCTGGTAAACTCTATCCCCAGATATGTTGTAAGACTAGAGAAGTTTTATGACTTGCAAGATAAATTTAGAGGGACAGTTAATTGTAAAATGAACAATTCTTCTTTGATTTATGAGTCGGTTAATTTAGGAACAAACGACAATCCTCAAAATATTAATCTAGGAATGGGATGCTCCAAACAAGAACGATCTGCTTTCATAAACTTATTTAAATAATTTAAAGACATTTTTTCTTGGACCTATGATGAATTGAAAAAATTTGAACCTAACATCATACAACATGTCATCCCCATGAAACCCCAGACTCAGCCTTTTCAACAGAAATTGAGGAAGATGCACCCTAAATTAGAACCCACCGTTAAAAAAGAACTGAATAAATTACTAACTGCAAAGATAATTTTCCCGGTAAGGCACACACAGTGGGTGTCTAATATAGTTCTTGTAAGGAAGAAAAGTGGTGAAATTCGACTCTGTGTCAATTTTTGAAACCTAAACTGAGCATCTAATAAAGATAACTACCCCATTCCTCCAATGGAACAAATTTTACAATAGGTGTCTGGTTCCGAGAGACTATCTTTGTTAGATGGATTTTCTGGATACAATTGGGTCCTCATGTCTCCCTAAGATCATCTTAAAACCACCTTTTGCACCCCATGGGGCACTTATGCCTACAAGAAAATGCCTTTTGGACTGATAAACGTCCGTGCCACTTTTCATAGAGAAATGGATATTTCTTTTCGTGGCCTCATAAACCAATCGGTCATGGTTTATCTTGATGATGTTACCATCTTCTCTAAAAACAAGAAACATCACTTGTCTCACCTCAGGGTTGTCCTGCAACGATGCCGAAAGTTCGGTATATCTCTCAACCCTAAAAAATTAGTCTTTGCAGTAGAGAAAGGTAAACTGCTTGGGTTTATAGTGTCTAAATATAGAATAATTATTAACCCTTAAAGAACCCAAGCTATTGCTAAACTCTCCCCTCCCTCTTCCAAAAAATCCATGTAGTCCTTTTTGGGAAAGACTAATTTCATCAGAAGATTTGTCCCAAGTTTCTCGGAAATGGTAAGACCATTGAAAAATTTAATTAAAAAGGATATTTTGTACTGTTGTGGACCACAAGAAAGTCAAGCCTTTGATTCCATTAGAAAATAAATAGTAGAAGCCCCTTCCTTGATGAGTCCCGATTTTTCACAGGATTTCATGTTTTACACCTTTGTTGTTGACCGATCTTATGCTGCTATGTTAACATAGAAAAACGTTGAAAGTAATGAACTAACCATTGTATTCATGAGCTCATCTTTCAAAGGAGAAGAGCTTAACTACCCAGCAATGGATCAACATGCATATGCTATTTTTAAAGCAGTGAAACACTTCCGACCATACCTGTTGAAATCCAGAACCAAGGTTATTGTTCCTTACCCAGCTGTAAGAAACATGTTAGTACAAAAAGAACTGGGTGAGAAAAAGGAAAATTGGATGAAGTCATTACAGGAATATGACCTCGAAATAACCCCTGCATAGATTGTTAGAGGTCAAGGCCTATGTAAACTAGTGGTTGATTCGGTTGAAGAACAGGAAAGTCAAATCAACATCTTAACTATAGATTTGCATAACCAAAAACAAATCAGCTGTGCACAAGTTGTTGCTAACTCTTGGTATGAGAACATTAAATTTTATTTGACACATGGATCTTCTCCTCTCTATCTTGATCCTAAAAACATAAGAGCACTCATATTAAAATTTGCATCTTTCCAGTTAATTAATGATGTATTATTTCGAAAGAAATTTGATGGTGTTCTTATGCGTTGTTTAGAAAAGGAAGAAGCAGACAAAGTGCTATATGAAATTCATGTAGGTGAAGTTGGTGGTCACTTCGATGGAGACACCACTGCTCACAAAGTGTTAAGAGCTAGGTACTATTGGCCCACTTTGTTTAAATATGCCCATGCATTGTGTCGTAAATGCATAATCTACCAGAAGGTTGCAGGACGGGTGAAAAAGGCAACATTTCCTTTGCATCCTGTCACTGTAGATTCCCCTTTTCAGCAATGGGGTCTTGACATAATAGGACCAATTAACCCTTCTTCTTCATAGTAGCACAAGTATATCATTACAACAACGAATTATTTTACCATATGGTCTGAAGCTGCACCTTTGAAAGTGGCGAACACAAATCAGGTAGTATCTTTCCTCAACTCTCATATCATCACTTGATTCAACATTCTCGAATGTTTGGTCTTTGATAGTGCCTCTTACTTTTCATTCATCCTAACATCAAATTTTGGTGATATAGAGATAACTTCTTCGCCCAGTACGTCGCCATTGTTGGCAGCAACACATGATTTTTTATATTGTACACGATTGAAAGAATTTGCATTTTTCTGTAGCCACCATCAACCTGTCTATAAACACTTTTATGAGTTTATTATGACTGATTGGGTTAAAGCCTACTTCATTAATTTTTACTATTTCAATTTTCGGTTGTTTTATCTTTAATTCATGACTGCAAGCATGAATTAAAGATAAAACTTGGCTTGTTGTTTTAATAATTTCCTGCCTTAGGTATATCGTTCAACAAACCATTCATATGAAATTGAAATACAAATCTTATAAAATGGTTGTTAGACCCATTTTTTTTGTGTTAATACGATTATTGTTTCAATGGTTTGATAGTTTTCGATTTGTGAAGAGCCTTTGATATTTTTGATAGTCCTGTCATGAATTCAATGGTCATACCAATAGTCATACAAATGAATACACACCTGTTGTACTCACATCCTCACCTCACCTTGTTGGCTTAACATATTAATGAGCCTTTCATTACATGCATAGGGTTTTTGTACTCTGTATATTTGACTCTCATCACAAGGGATGGTAAGGATTACAATAAAACCCCTGGTTTTTACACTCACTATTCGAGTTATGATAACACACAGGCTATGCTATTTTTATGTCTCCACTCTCCATTTAGAATTGTTTCTACTACTCACATGAATCAAAACTAAAACTATCTAGAGTAACCCTTGTTGCATTCTGGTTACATTTTTCATGGCACCTATCATTCGCTTGGAGCCGAATGGATGCCAGGCTTTACTTTCTCACGATGATGTGATTGAGGACCTAAAAATCCATGGTTGGGATGTTTTCATTAAGAAATTTGAGGGTTATAATCTTCATGTTGCTAAAGCTTTCGCGCAAAACTTTGATGGTTGTAGAGCTAAAATTGGAGATACACAATTAGAATTGATCGAGGAGTTCGTTAGCAAATTGATAGGGCTTCCAGCAAAGGGTGAAAGGTGGTTCAAAAATTCCCGAATTGAAGGAATCCAGTGGGGTCTGTTTATCACATCCCAAAAGATCAACTATTGTGAAAAAGGTATCCCTATCTCCCTAGTGAAACCTAGGTGGCATGGTTTATTGTTATTTCTCAAACAATTTGTGACATGTGAGGGTCGATACAGATTGGTCTTCCTCTACCATATCCCTTTACTCATTCATTTCATTGGTTTCAATTTGGATATGCCATTTTATTTGTTGAGAAGTCTCTATGAAATGTCCTAAAGATATAAACGATAAGGTGTTGATTCAAGCCTGTTCCATCACGGATTGGTTAAGATATTGTTGATGCATCACCTGTCAACCATAGGTGACTGTTGGGAGAATTTTTTGATAAGAAATGGTTTTTCCCAGACTATTCCTATAGAAAACCCTAACTTAGACAAGCCACTAGTTAAAGATTAGTTCGGTATTTCAATCAATGGACCAGACTTTACCAATAGAAACCCTCTACACGTAGGGATGTCGAGTAAGTCTTAACCTGCAGGATTTACTGAGAAAGAGACTGTTGAATTGAAGGTAATTGACCCTCTTGTGCCCAATATTGATGCTAGCCTAAACATTATTATTAAGTTAGATGTCGAGAAACCTCACAAAGGACCAAAACAACATTGCACGGACTTAGGGTTCAAGAACAAGAAGGTAGGTCACCTAATTTCAAGGAAACTAAGGAACCAAAATGATGCTCATCTGAGCTCGATCAGTCTGATCGAGATCAATGAGGTTTCAGATCCTGAGATAAAAGAATTTCTAGTTCGGGAATATCCATAATTACAGGGTTCCAGGAAGGAAATTACCGGTCCTACTGAACCATATGATTTTGTGTCAAATTTTCCACCATGCCTTAAAGGCAAAGAAGGGTTCTCTGGTATTAGTCATAATTTGAAGCAAGCAACAGATAAGACTAATGCGCCCATGGCCGACTGTGTCCTTCATCGACCTACCACCTTCCATGTTCACTATGATGGTTGTTTCAAATGGATTGAACAATATTATATCGACATCCCTCTCCTACATGCCAGAATTAAAACCCTCACTGCTCAGAATGGCCTGCTGAAGCAAGAAATACTTGATCTCAAAGTGCATGCAGATAGGGAGACCAAACGTATCAAAATATCTAGAAACATAGTCATTAAAAATGCGACTAATGTAAAGGCAATAATAAATTTTGAACAGATTGAGCCTTCTTTAGTCAATTTTTAAATTGTAAAACAATTTTATTTCCTATTATTTTATTCCTGTTATCTATTTTGAAAATAATTTGATTCAAAATTTGATTGTATTACTAAAATTAAGACTGGCTACAAAATCTTCGATTTTGTAGCCAACTCTCTTTTAAATAAAAAAAATAGTTATTAGTAATTATTTTTCCAATTTATCAAATTGGTTTTGTTATTTCAGGGAATGAGAGTTTTGCTGCTAATTACTAGGAGGAAATATTTTCAATTACATGCCTAAGTGATTAGTAGTTTTCTTTTTCTAGATGTTTTATAAAAAACTTTCTTTAATAAACCAACTCTATTATAAGTGTTTTTTCAACTCACTATTTTTGTATTAGTGCTTGATTTTTGGAGATCCAACTCTATCCTGTGAAATATGAGTATGTGGATCTCATGCTACTTTAAATATTATTCACTTTGTTAGTGAAGGACATCTTGGATTGGAACAGATTATGGACAAATGATCTTCAGAACTGAATGGACAGGCTATTTGCATTTCATCTTTAGACCAATGTGAAGTTGTTTCATTTATGTTTTGTCTCTTATATTTTGGAATATTAATATGTTGCATAGCTTTAGCCTCAATGACATATAATGTTCCATTTTATTCAGTGATTTAAATTTTTTCTATAATTTGTTGTTTCTTATATTATATATGTGATCATCACTTCAACTTTAATATCATGATTTATCCTTTATGTTTAGTTGATGTATCCAATGAATATTTCATATTAAAGTTTATTTTACTATAATCATTCATAATCACAAGATCATTGGATCTACATTTTTGTTACTCTGTTATTATATCCTAGCTGTCAATAAACACCTTGAGTTTATTCAAGAGATGTTAGTACAAGTCTGTAGAAGATTTCTCTCACAGACAAGATAGCTGGAGGTTTGGATCGCACAGAGACATAGACACTGTATGAGATTAATTTCAGGTTAGTTTTATTCGCATTTAATTTTGGTTATTAGTCTATTTTATTAGTGAGACAAGAAAGTTTAAATTGGATGTGACCATTACTCTATCCTTGTTTCAGATTATGTTTTATTATAATTTTTTTTAGCCTTAGATCTTATATTATAAAACAGAAAATATAAAAATATGTGCTTTCTTTATCTACTTTCGAAAACAATTACCAAACACTAATTTCACAAGGCATTCATAATAAACTTTCAATTTGTAAATACTCTATTCATAACCACATATTTATATTTACATTTTTGAAACATTTGTAAATAATTAGATCCCCATATATAGTATTATAGTTTTAGCATTAGAGTAGTTTATTTCTTTGTTTTAGGACCCTAGTTGGCTAACACAACCATTAAACCCGTCAGAATATATCACACCAAATGGCTTGGGTTAATTAGACAACCTCGGTCCAAATCTATTCTTCCATTTGATGGTGTGTCACTTACACCTGTCAATAGGTTTTTCCTAGACATAGGGGGTTTGATACATTGAAAATAAGTACCATTCCAACCCACCCACAACCAAACTTGCAAAAAAATTTAGTTTCTTAATAACATGTTGGTATGATGTAGTCCTAGTATACATGATTTAATGGATCTTTTATTGATTTGATTCACTCATCATGATTCTTTGACTTGATATCCTTGGAGGGTGTATCCATTTGTCTTGAAGGTACAGGTTGGTGGCCAGTTTTGGAAAGACAAGCCTAGCTTGGGTTTCCATGAGGGAAAGTAGCCCACAAGATGCATGACATATTCCCACGTGTCAGACGATAGAGAGATTCTTTCGGAGGCCTAAGAGACAGCTGGATAGACATATCCCACCCTTTGCATGCCAAACCGTTACACATTATTTTCATCACCCTTATGACCGTTAATGATGTAAACCTATCCTTTGTCTTTAGAGGGATCAATGGCCTTAATTCTTGAAGAATAATGAAGATACTTTTCCCATAGAGATGAAATTATACTTTTCCTTTGTCAAAAACATTATAAAAAGGGATCACCGCACCTTGCTTAGTGTTAAGGGTGTGATGATCTAGGATCATCATAGGTTGCACACCTATGGCCTGTGACGTCATCGCAATTTTCTCAGTTTTAAGGGGTGACGATTTTCGTATGAAGGAAAAAGAAGAATTTCTCGAAATTTCTAGAAGAGAAGCTTCAAGGGTGAGGTGGCCTCCAATCATTTTGGATCTGAGTCGCATCCCTGATCTCATGGGATCATCCTAACCTCTTAACCCTATCCTTTTCATCTTATAAAAGGTGGGGAGTTCTCATGGGGAAAGTTATCTTTTTGGAGTTGGAAAGTTCTTGAGTTTTGTAGCTTGGAGTTCTTGGAGCTTGTATGTTGGCTTTGAGCTTTGCTTGGTCAAGATAGATTGTTGATCTCAGAAGCCGTGGAGAATAAGTGTGTGGGAAGCAAGGAAGTATTGGAAGGTACCTTACAACATCAAGGAATTGGTTGTATTCTCCTTTTCATATCTTTAATATAGTGATATATTTATTTCCCATAAAATTGGTCTTATTTTATTGTATGACTCTCTGATAACATACATAGTTTTTGTTGAGTATACGTTGTTGCTTTCACTTCGCTGGATTGTGTAGTTTTTAGAGGTTCATCATCCCATAATCCTTGAAAAGGAGAGAGGATGACACTAGCGAGGACAAACAACATTTAAAAGGTATGTCATTTATATCTTGTTAGATAGTATGCTTGATAATTAAAACTTAGGGAAAGTTTTATATTTTGTCTTGTTTTGTTCTAGTTTCAGGGTGAAACTAGGGAGATATGTTTATTTATGCACTTACTAATTAGTTTGATAACACAAAAGAATTTCCTAGAAGGGAAAAAATGTCACTCCTTGGGGGATTGACGTCACATTTGAGGTGAATACGGTGGTTGATGAGGAATCATAGAATGACACATGGAATTTTGAGGTAGAGAGGTTATGGATGATTGTCACATGGCCTTGGGAAGGCTCTACTTTTATGCCCAGCTCCAATGACTTGCTCAATTTTCCAAAACGTCCTCCTTCAAGGGATGACGTCACCTTTGTTTTAGGGTTTTCTTTGTACAAAAGTGAAATTAAAGAGAATTTTTAAATATTTTATTTTTAAAGGGGAAATATTATATATGTTTACCCCTAATATTATGTAGACAAACTATGTCAGCTACATTTTGTATAAATAGAGATCATAAGATCTCATTTTCATAACATAACTCTCCATTGTGAGAGGCTCTTGGACTAAAACTCATTATCTCTTTGGCTATTTCTCTCTCTTGTGCTTTTGTTTATTTCTATGTCTTGGTTATGGTTCATGGAGATGGTGCGCTAGACATTGAAGGATTTCTTCATTGCTTTTTTGGTGGTTAGTCTAGCTTTTATTGCCTTTTAATGCTTGAAGGTGTCATTTCTTTGATTGTATTATCATTTGTACAAGTTAAATATTTTATTTTCGCAAGACAAGTAGGGAGTATAAGGGCATACACCCCTACTTGTGTTTCCACCATTTTATTTCTAAGGGAATATTGCTTCATAAGGGTTTACTAAGAGGAGTATAATTGTATACACCCTCCTAGTTAAAACACTAGCTAAGAAAAGTTTTCCTTGGGGAGTAAAAGGATTTAAACCCCCAAGGAAGTATCCTATCTAGCTTCTTCATATTATATTGATTCCATTAACCCTTTCTCAAAGCCACTATTCATTTATTTATTGCATGGGAGAAATAAATTGTTGCCTTGGTAAACGTACAAATTTCAAGTTTTGAAGTTGTCTCTTTTGAATAATGATCTTGATGCCTTGGGGATTCTTCCTCCCTTAGGGCATCCTATTTATCCAAAATTTATTTATTTCTTTATTAAAACTAACCTACATCCATTAAAGTTTCTTTAAACTCTAACCCTAACCGCTAATATCTCACAAACTAACCCTACACTAACCCTCTAACTTTGCTAGTTTAATCTACTAACCTAGGAGCATATATTGGGATAGTTTTTGGTACTTTTTTATGTTCATATTTTTTGTTGTAATTCATTGAATGATAGATCCATAAGGTTGATATACTGCTGCATAAATTTAATTTTATGACAACCATCTTTATTCAGTATTGAAGTGTTATTTCTGGTCCACATTGGTTACTAGTTTTATTGTTGACATTGCTAACTAATATAGACATTTTATTTATTGATTTGAATGTAATCTATTGTTGATTTAATAACTTGTATGATGATGTATATTAGGTAAATCAATCTTAAATTTCTGATCCATTACTATACTTGGTTGTAAAAGTGTATTTTCTTGTGTCTCGGGCAAGTACAGGTGCACCGACAACTATCTCTTTACTCGGTATCCATTTACTTCTCTTTACTTACCATTTTCAACCAATATTATTCCATCACTTGAACTTCTGGGGGACTTCTTATTACACCTCCCTTCATCCTTCTCATTCCCCCAAGTGAGAGACCTACACTGAGGTGACATTGGGTGTAGTGTCCCATAGTTGTAGCACTTTGTTTTTGTGGTTGGGTCGGGATTTTCCCAACCTACAACTTGTGTTATAAAAAGTCCATTATCTCTATTTAAAGAACAAGGAGGATCATTTATTGATGATCGATTGTGAGAAAATTTTATGTATTTTTTTTCTTTTTTCACTAATATGTTGCCTTAAGTAGCCACATTGGCAAGGGACGTGGATTGTTTCTCTCTTTGAGTATTTTAACCACATAATAAACCAATGCATTTATATTTGATCTCTCTATGTGAGCGGTTGCTTCAGGAATTTGACATGTGTGGAAATACCATGTTTATTGAACATGGAATTAAATCCCATATGAAGACCCACTACTATCATTGATCAAGATCATGAGCGTATATTATTACATGCATCGAAGGATTTCTAAATTCTATGCACTTCTAGGCTAAGAGATTTGTCCCATTTCATCTAGAGCATTTCTTTCAGTGGGGAACACTTTTCATTTCACCCAAAAAGGTTTTTGTTTCTCAAGATATGACCATTTTTAGTTAGATTTGAAGGTATAAATTTCCATTACAATTTTTTTAGTTTTTTAATACTATGTTAATATTTTGATTTTTTTTGTTTATATTTTTGGTTTTCTACCTTTCCATTAGGTGTATGCTATTTTTCATGTGCCTTGTGCAATATTGGTAATCTAAAAATGAAGAAGACTTGAAAAACTTGAAAAATTATTACAAGTGAATGTTATGTGTTTAAGGCAAAAGGATCAGTTTGCAACACATAAAATAAAGGATTACTTATGCAAATTATACATAGACAACAGCATAAACATTGAACATAAACACATATGCACAACAATTGATAAAGGAGTTCACCCCTCTTATGGGCTACATCTCCTGGTCTAGCTTCCAATGGATCATTATTATTAATTGCTCAAAAAGTGCTCAAAAACATGTCTTACAATGCTCAAACTGACAAATTGACTGCTCCAATGGCTTCCCAGCATTCCAAAACCCTTGTCTGGGCTCTTTCGACACCTCAATCAGTCGAAAAATGAAGAATTTAGGCCTCCTGGAAGTCTCCCTCTTCAAGCTTGCTGTCTCTGGTTCTACAATTCACACCCTCCTTGAATGAACCTGGCTCACACGCTCTTTTAAGCACAAAAAACCAGCACCGGGCGCAACCGTGCCAACGGTGCAAACCGTAGAACGGTTAAGGGTGCGCCAGCCCCTAACTGCCTCGACACCTGGGAATATGTCCATGTGACCTCGCGCTTGGATAAAAGGTGGTTTAACCATTTGAAAACCATGTAAACCGACTCCTGCGCTCCAACTTGGGGTCATATGTAATATATATAAAAGAACCGTGGGCCATATCAAAATCCATGTGCAAATGTTATAACCACGCCACATTTTAATATATGGTTACAAACTTTGTTTTATTGTTATATATATCCGCACGCGAACATATTATAACACAGTTATATGGTGTGGAATGAAACCACGGGTCAGGGCTAGGCCCCGACCCGCCCCCCTTTCTGTTTAACACAACTCTCAAACTTAAATAGAATTGCGTTGACATATATGAAAAGGAACAATGGTCGGAATGTTGGTTAGCGGAGGTTCATTGGAACGTTTCTCAGTGGGGGAGGTCCGGGGGTCGAACCCCGCGGACTCCCCATACCATTTTACATATAACCATATCAACCAGCCAACGAGTAACACATGGCGCCAATGGATTGGGCCACGTGTCCTCACATCATTAGCCACCAATGACACATGTCATCTCCCCATTCGAAAACCAACAACCAATGAATGCGTGCCATGTCATCCACCTGACATGTCATCGTACGGACAGTACGACCCCTGCCACATCACTGTACGTATTGTACAGACAGGTACAGTCAGCATCAAAATTTTTGCATGTTTGGCTTGACGAATAGATCGTGATTTCTTCTCCATACGGACTCCGTTTGAGAAAGTAAATATACTGCTAGAATCAGGAAGACGAGACGGATGTAATTGAGCAAAATTTGATCCCCTGATCACACCTCCCCATTGGGAAGATTTTGTACCACCAAAAGACTATCTCAGTCTATGTGAATATGAGGGTAAAGTTCCCTCACCCTTCCAACCTCAATCCACTTGGCCTTGCTTGGATTCATCCCTTTAAGACCAACTCGCAAATACTCCACATTTCCTCGCTTCGAAGTTCACATTCTCCTGTCAAGGATGGTGTCTTCCTGCAGTTCTGTTAGATACTCTGGAGAAAAATCATCAATGGAAGGAATATGGACATGCTCTCCTTGATCATCAATCAATAGAGGCTCATACAACTTAAAATTCTCAACATTAACAACTGCATACATCTGCATATATGGAGGCAAATCTAAACGAAAAGCATTGTTACCAATCTTGTCAACAATCTTGAAGGGACCATATCGAATTGGTTTCAACTTTTTACCTTCTCCTTTAAGCCTCTC
>ML784907.1:402129-424859 GCA_009831015.1 Picea engelmannii | reverse complement strand
CCATCTCTGTTTGGAGTCTTGTCACCACCGCCTCCCTTATGCATTGAAGGGTTGGAGCCTTCACCCTGCGACATTATGTTCCATTCCATCATGACCTTCATCATATCTCTCAACTGTATGATAGTCTGCCTGAAATCTTCCTCATCAGTCGAAACACGTTCATGATCTTCTGCATGAGCCATGCTTGGTGACAGTCTGTCTGCAACTTGCGGTGAATGAAACTGCTTCCTCCTTGTCAGATAAGAACTTGGCTTTACAAGTTGACCTTCTCCTCTTGTGAGTTTCAACCTTGTGAGCATCAGAAACAAAACTTGCAAACAATCAAGTCTTCAAAACCAGTTCTCTGATACCAACTTAATCTAAAAATGAAGAAGACTTGAAAAACTTGAAAAATTATTGCAAGTGAATGTTATGTGTTTAAGGCAAAAGGATCAGTTTTCAACACATAAAATAAAGGATTACTTATGAAAATTATACATAGATAACAGCATAAACATTGAACATAAACACATATGCACAACAATTGATAAAGGAGTTCACCCCTCTTATGGGCTACATCTCCTAGTCCAGCTTCCAATGGATCATTATTATTAATTGCTCAAAAAGTGCTCAAAAACATGTCTTACAATGCTCAAACTGACAAACCGGCTACTCCAATGGCTTCCCAGCATTCCAAAACCCTTGTCTGGGCTCTTTCGGCACCTCAATCGGTCGAAAAATGAAGAAGTTAGGCCTTCTGGAAGTCTCCCTCTTCAAGCTTGTTGTCTCTGGTTCTACAATTCACACCCTCCTTGAACGAACCTGGCTCACACGCTCTTTTAAGCGCAAAAACCCAGCACCGGGCGCAACCGTGCCAACGGTGCAAACCGTAGAACGGTTAAGGGCGCGCCAGCCCCTAACCACCTCGGCACCTGGGAATATGTCCATGTGACCTCGCACTTGGATAAAAGGTGGTTTAACCATTTGAAAACCATGTAAACCGACTCCCTTGCTCCAACTTGGGGTCATATGTAATATATATAAAAGAACCGTGGGCCATATCAAAATCCGTGCGCAAATGTTATAACCACGCCACATTTTAATATATGGTTACAAACTTTGTTTTATTTTTATATATATCCACGCGCAAACATATTATAACACGGTTATATGGTGTGGAATGAAACCACGGGTCGGGGCTAGGCCCCGCCCCGCCCCCCTTTCCGTTTAACACAACTCTCAAACTTAAATAGAATTGCGTTGACATATATGACAAGGAACAATGGTCGGAATGTTGGTTAGTGGAGGTTCGTTGGAACGTTGCTCAGTGGGGGAGGTCCAAGGGTCGAACCCCGCAGACTCCCCATACCATTTTACATATAACCATATCAACCTGCCAACGAGTGAAACGTGGCGCCAATGGATTGGGCCACGTGTCCTCACATCATTGGCCACCAATGACACGTGTCATCTCCCCATTTGAAAACCAACAACCAATGAATGTGTGCCATGTCATCCACCTGACACGTCATCGTATGGACGGTACGGCCCCTGCCACGTCACTGTATGGACTGTACGGACAGGTACAGTCAGCATCAAAATTTGTGCATGTTTGGCTTGACGAATTGATCACGATTTCTTCTCCATACGGACTCCGTTTGAGAAAGTAAATATACCGCCAGAATCAGGAAGATGAGACAGACGCAATGGCACTATTTTCATCACATTCCGAGCACTTTGAAAATTGAGCAAAATTTGATCCCGTGATCAATTGGAAAACCAAAAATAGAGTGGAAAGTGTTTTTTTTTTTTAGGTATGCTCTTTGTTATGCATTTTATGCGATCTCGAAAAATCAAAACCATAGTGAAATTTTCCATTATCTAGGTAGTCTAACCAAGATATAACCCTGATCTTTTCATGTTTCAAATTTGATTTTTTTTTAAAATTCAGTTGTTTGTTGTGCAATTATGTTGAATTTGTTTGCAAGAAAAAATATGATTTTTCAAGATAAACATGCAATTAGAGGGAAAGAGTATAAAATAAAAAATACACCTCGCCCCTCCTCTTTCATAATATTTGTTACATATTTAACATTATCTCACTTAGCTGAAAGTTACTTTATAATTAATTAAGAAGTCTTGAGTTCAAGTCTTTATTTTCATTAAGTTGTTTTTTGAAAAAGTTCTTGCAACTTTAAGTTATCACATAACTTTATTGTAAAGTGTTTTTCACTTAAATTATAAAAGTGAATTGTTATAAAGTAATTCTAATGTTCTGTTTGCATGCAACTTTAATTTATGTGATTCTTACTTATTTTATAAAATTGGGTCACTTATTGTAAAAGTGAGCTTAGAGGCAAAATTAAAGAAGGGAACATTTTTTTACTTAGCAACCCCATTATGCACCCATCACCACGTGCTTAACCTCTACCTTCCACATCGTACTTTGGTTACCTTTTATACCTTTTTTAAGAAGGGAATATCTTTGACATCCAAAATTGATTTTTAGTGCACTTTTTTTAATTGCTTTTTTTTTTAGAGTTTTCCATCCAAATAATCAGCTTATTTTCTTTGATTCATCTTACCTAGTGTTGATGTTTTAATTAGTTAAGATCGAAACAACAACCACATGAGGATATGAATCCCCCTTCATTTTTATAGAGGTGGTACTCCTCTTTGGCTAAAAGAATATCTTGAATATCTTGGATTAGGGAGGATGCAAAATGGAAAACTCTAGATGTTTATTACTTTGATTTATACATGGAATGGTTCTTTAATAACCCGATCTAATATTTATGTACAGTAAGATTTTTTTTAATTGTGGAAATATTGAAGGAAGGTTTCAATATCAAAATATATGTATTCACAGCGTGATATATACAACCCTCTAAATCACATATAAATAATGGATGCATCTAGATCTTCTCACAAGAGAAATGAGGAAATAGTTTTGATCATCTCAAAGAACTATAAATGAGTTATGCATTTATAAATTGAAATAATTTGATGGGAAAACTTCAAAAATATCTTTCTCAGAGATCCCAAGATCTAATAAATCATTAAATTAAAACCCCTATGTAGTTCTCTGTAGAATTTTATTCATAAAATATATTCAACAATATACAAAATATCTGCAAACCAATTGACTAGTGACTCAAAAACAAAGTTTGTCAAGAAAGAAATAAATTCCCATGAATCCAATAAACAATCATGGATTACATTTGATAGTCACATATATGGTTGTAAATAATCCATTATCATATAAGAAGAGTGTTGGAATATTACAAAAGAAACATTGAAGAACTCAGCCTTATGTTTGGTTCATAAATACAAACATAAAGCCTTGAGAAATTAGTGTAGAAAAATTAGAAGAATATAGAAGATGGAGATCTATTTTTTCTGATCATAATCTTGGTTGTATTTTGATGGTTGGACCCTTCGATAATGATATTCTTATTTCTTTCTTCCAACCCCTTGATGGAGCCCTTTCTCTGCTTTTTAAAATTGGCTCCTCTAACTTCTTAAGTAGTTAGGGATTTCTCTTTCTTGGAATAACCACTTTAATTAATGCCTCATTAAAGTCTCGCTAATAAATTTGTATCATTGACATTCGTATCTTATAATGGGCCTTTTCATATTTAATAAAAAAAATTGAATAAACTTTTATTTGATATTTTACTTGGTTTCCTTTTAAAAGAGAGGATTTTATTTTAATTTTATGGGTGTGATATTCACTTTCTCAGACATGGAAACAAATTTAGATATAAAATTCATTATCTCATCTTTCCAACGAGTCCTCCAGGGTGAAATTTTGATTTATGAATCTCAAGATATGACCTTGTGAAGTAGAGGTACTAAGCAGATTTATCAGCAAAACATAAAAATATAGCTGATTGTTCTTTAAATTTATGAGAAACATATAGTCCGTTTAATCCCTTGAAACCTATTCCATCATCTTCCTCATTGAATTAAATTTCCAATGAGGTAAATTTTTCCCAAATCTGAATTTCATATCTCAAGTTATAGCTCTCGACAAATCAAGGCTCAGCAGTCATTGATCAGTTTTCATGGGTCAATATTGGCCATTGATTTCAATTTGTCCTTCTCCTTTAAAAAATTGACTTTTACTTGGGAAATATATATCCCACATGCATGGTATTTTTTGATATTTTGTGGTATATATCAAAACAATTATCATGATTTATATGTGAAACATAAGAGATTATATAGACTAGGATATTCAACCCTTAGGAAATTAATGAAGTAATTAAACATTTTGGTTGCCCAGTCATCATCCAATGGACAACCAGTCAATGATGAATCAACATGAATCAGCGATGATTCAGCAGTCCACATCATCACCACATGTCATTGTGTGATAGTTTACCAAGAGCTACCACATGTCACTACTCGATTGGTTGCCACATGCCGTGGTTTCATTTGTCACCATGTGTCATCCTCCAATTGGTTAATAGAGTTCTCATGTGATGAATAGTTGGCTTCCATGTGGAATGATTTAATTGGCTGGTAGTTCATGGAGTTGATTTAAAATATAATTTAAAATTTTAGAAGGTGGGATGAGAAGGGAGTAAGGAGAGGGTAGTGTAGGAGGAAGGAAAAATAAGGGTAGAGAAAGTTAGAAGATGAGGTGGGGTGACGTGGGAGTGGGGGAATGAGTGTGGCGGAGTGAGGCGTTCACGGGGATGGAGGGATAAGGGGGATGGATATGCATCCAACCCCGCAAACCCATGGTGGTGTGGAGAGATTAAAGGGGATTCGGTTTAATAAATTGGCTAAGTGATGTGGAGCGGGCGGAAGGAGATATGGAGGGATAAGGGATTGAGAAGGAGTGAAATTCCATCCGTCTAATGGAGTGAATAAATACTATAAGTATGGATTAGGGGAATAAAGGGAGAGGATATTGGAGAGATAAGGAGGTGAGGAAGAAGGGTGGGAAAATTGTGAAAAAAGCTAAGTGTTAGAAGTAGAGGGATTAAATAAGGAGGGATTTGGAGAGGTAAGGAGATAGAATTTTTTCTAAGTGTTGAATAGAGTGTAAGAGAGGAACAAGAGAAGAGAAAGAGAGGAGTGATATGGAATTAGAAAAAATTTCTAAGTGTGGAATGGATATATTTCAAGAGATGCATGGATGTATTCCAAGAGAAAGTGTGGTTTCAAGAATTGGACGTGGTTTCAAGAATTGGACATGGTTCCAAAAATTAGACATGGTTCCAAGAAATGGTGTCGTTCCATGAGAATGATAATGGTTCCAAGACAAGAATTGTAGTTCCAAGAAATTAGACATGGTTCCAATAATTCCTAATTCCAATAAAAATTAGCTTTGTCGCATATTGATGAAGCGTTCTTTGGGTGTTTAAATGTAAACCTGGATATATTGAGCATATGAACTCAGATTTTTAATCCAAAGAATGTGTAACGAAGGTAATAATGAGTGATATTCCATGAACTTGTAATCGTTCAAAACTTTCTTCTTTTGATGTCAATAATTTTTATTATTCTAGGAGTGGGAAAATAGAGGTGACCAATCTTTTATCAACACCCAGATATTTTAATATGGTTAGTCCAATTAATTTTTCACTTACCATTTCAAACAAATTCTCATAAAAATCATGTATGGAGGATGTAATACGAAGTAAAGGACTTTACCAAATTCCATTGCGAAAAGAAACTACCCCCATTGAGGCCTCAAAGAAATCCAATTGAGATAATAAAAATGACAAAGCAAGTGGATTAATCAAAATGGCCATATCTAGTGATTTACGGTTTCATATTTAAGGAGTTGACAAATGTAATGACATCGGGAAAAAGGTAGAAACCATATTTGGTAAACACAATGAAATTCAATCCCACCAACTCAAAAACAAATTGATTTATTTAAATCCCAATGATTTCTCTTACATTGAAGACTATTTGTTTATGTTAAAAACACTTATAGTTTTATTTGAAGATTGTAACATACCAAAGAAGGATGACCAATGTATATATGTTAATAATTTTAATCTTGGTAGTGCATATTTTATTTTTGTATCTACTTTTCTCTCCACCTGTTGGTCCTAAAGTCTGCACCTGACTGCTAAAGGGCAGATCTAGGCCACCTCAAGTTTAGAATGATTGGTTTTCTAATTTTGTTAGTCAGTTAGAGGGTTGGTTTTACCAATACAAGAGCATGGTTGTTTTGGAAAAATGATATATATGAGGGTTCTCCTTGGATGGTGGCACAAAAATGATAGACAAGTGAAATAATAGAGGTAAAAACAAAGGGAAAAAAAAAACCACTCAATGAATAATCTGTTGCAAAAAGTTTAATACTTAAAATATCATTTCAAGACATTAAACATGTATCAAAAAAAAATTGCTCCCACGGGTTGCAATAAAAAACAATCTTCACCAAAGCATTAATTGTTTTACAGGTTGCATATTAGTAAAGATAAGTTATACAATAACTGAAGGAAATGAAATGTACTTCACACAGATCAAAAAGTGCATTCAGGATAAGATAAAAATACACATGAAGATTTGGACAAAAACATTGTCATCAAAGTATATTCACCAGGTAGAGAGATTTAATCCATGCATAGAACAGGTTCAACCAGTGGATTTATTGATATTATTTTCCCAAAAACCCAACCCTCAAAACATACAAAAACTGCATATTTATCAAATTTGCATAGGCTCTCGTCCATTTGGGACTGAGGCTTAACTCTACACAACTAGTTGTAAAACAACTTATTAACTTAGCTAAAAACATTTCTAGAGTATATTAAGGTATACTTCAATCTTGACTTAATAAAAAATAAGTGGTTCATATCACACACAAATGACCACTTATGATGCCTTAATATAAAAGAGTCTTGAACTTAAATAACTAAAACTATTGTTAATCATGAACCAAACTAATGCATATGTTGAATCAAACTGAGTCTTTGACATAACTAAATAGGACTGATAGAACTGGATTCTGAGTCGAGTACAGGTGTACATGTGCATTGTTGGAGGCCACTGGGAGATAACTGGGTGTTTTGGCAGCTTCTTCAAATTATCTCCTTTATAAATAAACAAGTCTTCTGGTGCTTCTTCTGGAGTCTTTGATATTTCTTCTACAACCTGGAGTACAGTTTCTCCAATTCCTGATTATGGTGTTGCAAGGACTAGACCTACAGCTTTAGTTTATGCACCTGTTGATTTTAATCAATATTTTTTGTCTTGACCGTAATCGGCCCTTTATTCTTGTCTTGTTCTGTTTAAAGAATACTTTAATGCAAGTGATCTATGAGAATAAGCCACTTCAGAAATTCAACATTCAGGAGCTTCTGAATGAAGAGTATAACTATCTCCCGAATGATTGAACTCGTGATGTCATTAACCAATGCTTATCCCTAAGAAAATCCACCAGATATTAAGACTTTAATCATTTTAATATTTTGGGACTTTCGGTGCTCTGGCCCTTCCACACATCGACACTTCAGAGCTCCGACAATTCGTGGAACCATGTTTTCTCTAGATGAAAATATCCTGAAGTGACGTGGCCGCCTAAAATGAGTGCCATGTGTCATCTGATATCAATCGACATGTGGCATATGAGGTCATCTGAAAAATATTTTATGAGAAAGGGGTTCTGACACTTCGGCAATTAGGGGCTATGGGGAACTATTTTTTCTCTAGATTAAATTCTCCCAGAGTGACAATATTCCAGAGTGACGTGGCAACCTGTTGTCACAATTGATGATTTGTCATAAAAATGAGAGTGAAATGTGTCACCTGAAATAGCATAGATGATGTAGCCAAAGTACCATAAATGAGTTACACATGTCATCTAAAATAAATTGGCAGGTGGAATATGACATGTCAGCTGAAAACCACATATTCCCCGGGTACATGGAAGAACCACATAGTCCCCAGGTTGTAGTGCTGACAAGTAATGACGACTCCTACATTTAAAGATGTCATAATATGTATGTACCTGAAAAATCATAATATTCTCCCAAATTTATGTGATACTCCTTTTATCCCACTTTATTCCACTTTTTTAATCACCCCAATTGGATCTTCTAGTCAAAATATATGCAAATTTCCAAAAAACAAACTCACATTTTAAAACCCTGATTTGGAGATTGATCTACTAGTTGACCTTTATTTTGTTGTAGTTATTCAATTTCGGCCCTTATGAGTATAAATTTATACCTAAATTATCCTGATGTGTCTTGTTTCCAACCCCACAGGTTAGACCAATATTGGATTCTCCAAAAGAATTTTATGATAACTTTCCCAAGATGTGTTGATTTTTTCCCTTTCAGGAGAGAGAAAATGTATGGACTTTCATGTGTCACATTATTCACTTCAGAACTTGAAATTCATACCAGTACAACTTTGGTCCATACCCTAACCAATGGAATATGTCTCACTCAATTTGGAGTTCTTTATCTTCAAATATAATAGTTTTCCCAAGAACACATGCTTTAGACTGAAATCTGGACCATCTAAAAACCCTAATTCCCTCAGAGAATAAATTTCATAGTACAATGAATAAAGGATGAAATTTGTACAAAATATACTTCATTATTCTATATTCGTATTGTAAATATTTCAAAACCTAAAACCAAGAGAAAACAAATTGGGAGCGAAATTTCCAAAAAGACTTATTTCAAACTAGTTTCAGGACTAGTCAAAAACCCTAACTTGAATAGAATGTATCTCCAAAAATATAATGAGAAAAGATATGAAACTTGGACCTAAGTTAGATCTATATGTCACCTCTACACAATAGAAATTCCAGATACTAAAACCTTCCATAAAAAAAAATAGTACGAAAAATTATAAGAAGACCTGTTTTGAAGAAGCCAATCTCGAGGATTGTCTAGCTCTGATACCAAATGTTAAGAACCAAATATCAAAATACCATAAAAACCTCAAAATAAGTAATCAAATCCTTGAAAAAGAAATAAATTTAGATAATAAGCTTCTTCGAGTGGGAAAAATATTTATACATCATATGAATTCACAATTACAAGATGATTCCAAATGAAAAGGTCTCCTTGGTAAATATAGGAGACTAGGAGGTACAATTACAACTAATGGATCCAAGCCAACATAAATAAAATAACAATACTAATGTAATATTCCCCAATTAAGGGGTAATGTGAAAGGAATTAGGGCTTAACACTCCACCCCCCTATGACCCATTCGTTGTGCCTAGTGCAATGTAACCGTGTGTGGGGATAATCATGCATAGAATATAACACAAACCCACACTAGGTATTAGGACCCAAACACAGTTGAAATAATACCTCTAAATCAAGGATACAATCAAGATCCACAACCAACACCCAATACTCAATATTATGGATTAAACCAAAAAAAGAGCCATAATTAGACTCTTCCCTATTTGGTATGGAATAATCCTCTAGGTTATGGTACGGAAACCTTTTAATCAGCCTTATGAATCAATTAAAAATGTTTTATTTTCCCTTTTATGTTTTTTATGATTTATTAATGTGAGAAACAAAATTAATCTAAGAAGTTTGGATAAGTATACTACTAAAGGATAACCCTCAGGAACATTCAATGAAAGTGGCCAATAGATTTTAATTATCTAAGAATTATTTCTACTGAGAAGTATTACTGCAAGGTAACCTTTATAAACATAAAAGAAGAGAGAGGAAATCTCTTCCCCTAGAAGATAACTCTTGGAAATAGTGGCTAGAAAAAACCTCAATTGGTCTGGTTATCCCCATTTTGTGGATAACTAAGGAGATTATGTCTCGAGGCCCTCGGGTTACATATGTGGAGTGTCAAGAGACCACGTGACCAACAATATCTTTTTTCACAGCTAGAGACCTGCATCGCCACCATAGTGACCCAACACTTGGTCATCATCCACACCAGCTTTCCACCACATGTCACTTGGGTATTGCTCCATGTGGTACAAATAAGGTATGATGGTGGGTATCATTTTTAATATTTGAGGCATTCTATCTGGTATATCATAGGTTATTTTTTATTATGAGACATCTGCTTTGGGAACTATGCCTTTTACCTTGTTTAAATGTTGTCGGTTGGCTTGCGAAACTAAAGTAGATGGTCACCCTTAAGATGGGGTGTTTCTGGGAGCTTCCTTTGATGAGTCATCATGCCACTCCTGACCATACTTACCACTTTCCATCATTATTTCCTCTCATGACATCATATCTTAGTATTTTTTGGTAGACTGACCCTAGAAGGGGCCATTCCTCATTTCATGGGAAGAAGGGGTTGAAGGCCCAAAGGGGATTTAGCTGGAAAAATATATAATCCTAATGAAAGAACCTTCCAGATGCTTTGCCCAAGGTATCCTGAGAAAGAAATGAAAATCTTCTCTACAAGAAAATAAGGACCCCATGAAAATAATAAATAAATAAGCTTAAAGGATTAGTTAAGGATAGGGGTCTTGTAATATCCCTAAGGCCAAACCCAAATGTAATGTAAATGAAAATGTACTTAATCTGGTGATATGTTTGATATCATTTTTGTATTCACATTTCTTGGAATAGTGCACACATGTATTGCACAGTGAAATAATGAAGTGTGCACATTCCAGGATACTGCGCACAACATCTTAAGTGTGTGTGATTGTGAGACCAGCGAGCCTTTGTGTATATGGTATGTTTTATAGGCTGGTGATTCAGTTATTATAAGCTAGTATTCTTGTGTTTGGATTAGGTTGGAGTGCCTATATGTTAAAGGTCAGTGCACCTATTTTTGTATATGTCTCATAATTAATATAAAATACATCATTGCGCGTAGACCGACCACGATAAAGGAGATGGGGAACTAAACTCCATTAGTTAGGGAAAGGGAGGGGATAAGTTAAGGAAAGGGGCTAAGATAGGGAGCTTAAGAAAAAAATGAATATTATATTAATATTTCTTAAATATAAAGTATGGATAATTATTTTATCCTAAGTTCTAAAGTTGGGGACAAGTGGGCCAAAGTAGCTCCCAACATGACAAGTGTCAAGTTGGGGACATGCATACATATTGTTGCGACTTAGTTCATTTCATATCATCTTTTCCATCATTATTCCCATCATTCCTTCCATTGTTCAATCATCCAGTCAATCATCCATGAGCATGCACACATCCATTAAGCTATCTTTCGTACCTTCATGACTGTACCTGAACCTGTATCCATGGCCATTTTGTGAGGGTGTAGTTGGTTATCTTGGGAGCTAGATTGATGAAGCAGGTTGTCAGGCCCATGGGATATTGAAGAGGCGGGTTTTCAGGCCCGTGATAAATTCTTTGGGTGAGAGAATTATTGGGGATTGATTTCCTGAACGTGCTAAACTACAACTACAGTGCTCTGAGACTTCCTGTCTAGCTTATTGTTGAAGCCCAGAAAGGAAGTGGGGCAGCCAAAGGATTGTTGAGCAAAGAAGGGGAACACTTCCTGGGTGGGATAGGCATGTGGGGAATGAGGGACTGTAGGCTGTTAGTTTGAGTTGGCACCTGTGACAGAGTCTTTCCTGTTGTCTATGAGCGTTTAGCCTGGTTAGGAATCCCTTTACCCAGGTGGAGTTTAGTCCCAGCTCAGGGGTGACTCACTATTGAGAGTGATGAACAGTGTGGTCTAAGGCTGGGAGGTTCATGGAAGGTCTACACACAGTTGGTGACATTATTACCAAGATAAGTGTCAATTGTGTGATAAATTTACATGTTGCATTGTTACTTACATGCTTATTTTTATGGGTTTTCATATGTGTGGTTATAACTGTGTTTATTTTTATGGGTATTTCCTATATATGATGCATGTATATGTTTACTTTTATTTCAGTGTGAATCCATGTATTTATAGATGTATTTGTATGTTCTCATTTTATATATAAGGCTTCTGCAAAAGTTATGTGTGTATGTATCTTAACTGCATGTAGTTTGAAAAATGTTATGTGGCATAGCTTAGTTGGATACTGGGTATGTTACAGTATGTTCCGTAGAGAGAAAAGTAAGAGTTCTTTGGCATAGCGTGGCCAGGCATGGATGGTCGGGGACACTAAAAATTGGTATCAGAGCTTCAATTTTCAACATTGAGCCTCTATGGGCCGAGAAAGTTGAGTTGAAGTGAAATGTCACAGAGGATTTATTTTGAAGTGCCCAAATTTCAGTTTGTAGAGTGTCCATGGTAAAAAGTAACAACAACTGGGTGGAATTGGGGGAAAACCCCAATTTCTGTTGTTAAATTCATGAGAAAATGGGGAAATTTTGCCAAGTGGTGAGATACTATTGTTTTAATATCTATTCTAGCAAATTCGGACCTGGAATTGGTCGAATTTGAAGTTACAGAGAAGCCTTAATAGTTGGAGCGAGTTTTATAATTAAAATTCTCAATTCGCAAATTGATTTTTGGATAAATTCATTCCAGAAATGTCAACCCACAATGATTTATTGTTACAGAGGTTGAATTGGTGTTATTGGGTGAAATTGAACGAATTTCATAGTTGCAGAATGTGTATGGTAAATTGGGGAAAAAGTTAAGAAAAATCCCCAATTTCTGCAGCAGAATTCACCAGGAATTGTTGCGCATAAAAAAATGAGTGTGTGCAGGTGGGCGCACTAAAAATGCATGATGCGTGGTGAAAATATTGTGATAGGTAAAATTCAGCACTGCGCAGTGTTGGGTCCTTCATTTTTGGGAAATAATTGCGCAAGTTTTGACTAAGCACGAGTTGCACAAAACCTCATCAGAGGCTGGTAGAAAGAGTAATAGAAAGCAGTTGCGGTAGTCTGCACGACGCCTATTAGGCAACAAACGATTGCAACAGAACAATAAATTGCGCAAGCCGAGAATGAAGACACAACCCATCTATAGATACAGGGCTGAATATAAGTGTAAAGGGGGGAGTTAGGTTGAGTAGAGCTGGGTTGGGTTGAGTCATGTTGATCAGAGTCACCCAAGTTTTGGGATTAGTCATTAATGCTTGTTGTAAGTCGAGAAAAGTCAAGCTAGAGTCTGTAATGTATTAACTGTCAGTTGGAGAGTTGGAGCTCTGAGGTATGAGTCCAGATCCAAGAGTTTGTGATGTGCCCTACTGTGTAAGTTTGAGTCAGTAATAGAGAAATATCTCGAAGATAATATGAAGAAGGATCAAATTTTAAAACATGATATGTCCTTTTTTGGTTACTTATGCATTACAACACTTATTTATGGCTTATGAGTTATATTTGATGGTTCTATGTTTAATTGTTGCTCACAACATAAGTAGGTTCAATTATTGCATTTAGATGGTTCAGATATTTTAATGACTCTTGTGCAAGGACAAGAATGAGTTCTGAGTGCTCTATGGATCCTCTTTAGTCTTCTTCCTACCCTTCCCTATCTATCTGTCTCAGTAGTGCTTCGGGTGAGACTTCTTCTCTTCGAAGGAGATGAAAATGCTAGCGCTCTAGACTACATGGTACCTTTTGTTGATAACCTGAGAAGGACCCTGGTCTAATCAAATTCATGCCAACAAAATGGTTTCGTTGCTGGGACCCATGTTAAAAGGGAACCTGTAGGGATAATGTTGTTGACGATTCATATATCAGGTATTGATCAATGGTGGGAAAGGAACTGTGACACCTTCATATGGAAAGAAGCGGGACTAAGAAGAAAATCGTTGGAAAACACTCGCGAAGCAATCCTTTACTCAAAAAGATCAAGCAACCAATATGAGATTTTCTGGGTTAAATTCCCAAAAGAATTGTTTCACTAGATAAAGAGGCTCCAAGAAGCTCCATAGTTCTAAGGACGGGCCAAGAAGATCTGTGCGTGGGATACTGAAAAGTTAGCATCACTCCAGAGGATGGACTACCCAATCGCATGAGCTGTGGATTTCTGGGTTAGCACCATGCTGGAAGGACACATAATCGAATTTGAGCTGAGAACCACTAGTCTTTCTCGCAGGCAGAGGAAATTTTCAAGAAAGGCACAAGGGGAAGGTTGTTGAGAGAAATCCCCTTGTGGATTAAGGCTTTCTTGATGGAGGAGGGGATGTTGATTATGTCCCCAACCAAGATGGCAGCATAAACACCCTCATTTGGGGTAGGGCGAGATGGGGTGAGGGTCATGGAATGAGGAAGGGGAAGGGTTCTTTGAAAAATGGGGGGGAAACAACAAGAAATGGATTCAAGATATGAGTGAGCCTTGAAGAGAGTCGCCATAGTTGAGAAGTGGTGGTGCAGCAAGATCAAGAAAGCCGTAAGAAAATCTGAAAAGTTGAGGAAAGAAGGAGGATCGAGAGAAGTAGAGGAAATAAAGATGGAAGAACTATAGAGGATGAGAATACAGGAACAAATGGCCAGTCAAAGATTAAATGAGAGAAGAAAGGAGAGAAAGAAGTCACAATGAAGAGGAAAAAGAATGAGAAAGCACGGAAGAAAGAGAGGAGGAAGTCGACATGAATCTTGGCAGAGACAGAGAAGATTCAGCCCCAATAATAGGAGAAATCAAGAATCCGACCGAAGAAATCATCCCAGTAGAATCTAATGTGACCCCCCAGATCAAAGAAAATTGCCCTGAATCTAGTGGTGCCAACCTTGAATCACCCATACCCCAAGTGCCTTATATACAAGCAATAATTCTGATACTACCCTCTCATGCTATTTATGTTCCAGTACAATTAGTTAGTCAGTCACAACCAGGAAGTGTGGGTACATGGAGAACATTGGGATCCCCCGGTAGATCACAAGCAGGACCATTAGGGTTCGTACTGATACGAAAAACAGGACCAACAATGGCTAGTCAGATGGGAGGATCGATTTGCTGATATCCATAATTTTGGTTAAGGGAGACGAAGATGTCGAGCAACATTGGTTCTTGTGCGAAGCCATCTAGAGATCCAGAGGAACTCCGAATGAGAATAAGTTGGTCGAGTTCGAGACTACCTTGAGAGGTTGTGCTCTCAAGTGGTACATAAATATCATTGAACCAGGAGTGTCAGGGACACAAGATCAAGCATTCACACTTGGCCAGGTATAAGCGAGGTTCATAGCAGAGTTCAAACTGCCTCAATCAGAACAACAGGCCCTGTCTGATTTGTGTGAGATCCAGCAGAGGGAAGGCAAATCAACCTAGGAATACAGCCAGAAGTTTAAAGATTCCATAGGAAGGTTGGCACATCCAATCCATGAAGAACATCAAAGGGAATGGTAGATTCAGGGGATGTTTCCTCTAACTCGGATTCCGCTAATGCAACAGTGGATAGCCACATTGACAAATGCCTTGGAACAATCAATGAATATTGAAGCCATGGCAGGATACCTTGGGAGATTAAGAATAACCTGACCCCCAGTAGATGTTAATATGGGACAACTACAAGGGTAGATATCGACACTTACAGAAAAGATTCAGGAATTGACGATACCTAGACCATGACGACCACAGGTTTGGTGCACTGGATACTATACAGAAGGTCATCTAGCGAATGAATGTCCATAGATGAAGGGAATGGGATCTCCTCATAATCTGACGGTGCCCCTAGCAGGACCTATAGGAGGAGTTGTGCAAGTTTCGATGAACTCACCATTCCATAACCCCACCCCATATCATGATTTCCCAGGAGGACAAGTAGCACCAACAATAGAATATTGTGAGATCTGTCGAATCCACGGGCATGGACCAAGACAGTGCCCCATCATGTAGAAGTATTCGACAATACCAAAAATAGTGCATTGCGAGTTCTGTGCATCCACCATGCATACTACCAATCAATGCAGAGCATTGGACACACTCATGAAAAGGCTAGGCTAAACAACATTCAGGGTGAATGAAAACCCGTAGGGACCAGGAAGAGGTCGAGGAGGTGGAACCGGAGGATACTTCAGAGGAGGAAGAAATGAGGAACAAGGACCAAGAATATGTTATAACTATGACGAACAAGGTCACTTGACTAGAGATTGTCCTCATCCAAGGCAGCCATGGTGCTCTCACTGCAAAACCAATGGACACACAACTGGAAACTGTCCAGATTTAATCGCAAAGTGGGAAGATAGAGTACGACAAAGAGGAACTAACCTTATTAGTTCAGATATCAAAAGGATTTCTAAAGGATAGTTTCCCAATCTTAATGTCGTTACTCGAGGAGGAGCAAAGACATGAGATGATGTTGATACTCTACCTCGGATCCAGAAAGTATCACCTAAGGGAGATAGGTATGACCCCCTAAAGAAAAAATTGTTCTTTAAATATTCCATAGAAGTATTATAGTATATTCCTAGTCATGAAACACAAGAAAATCCCTCCCAGTCGAATGTATACCCTAATATGGCGCAAGCCCCTGCTTCACCCTCTACACCAAAAAACCTTGTATTCATACCAAGACAGTTTGAGCAACCTCAAAATGCAGTTGACCTCTAGTTTCAGTTATTCTCTGACATTCTGGGGAATGATCAACTAATAGAAAAGTTGCATAATGCACTGTACCTAGTTTTAGGGAATGAAGAAACCTCAGAAGCAAGGATAAGGGCTATTCTTCCTAAGAAAAGTACTCAGAGAGTGCAGCTAAGAAAAGTAAGAACCGAAAAAGAATTATGAGTGGTAGCCCAGTTAGATGACTTTGAAATTAAGGACATCATGTTGGACCTAGGGTCATATGTGAACATTCTACCCAAGAAGACCTGGGAAGCCTTGGGAAAATCGAGACTTGCATATTCCCCAATTCAGTTAATAATGGAAAACCAATACTGTATCTTTCCCATAGGAAGACTGGATAACATGGAAATCAATGTAGCAGGAGTAAAAATAGTGGCTGACTTTGAAGTCATTGAGATCATGGGAGACAAGGACCCCTACCCTGCGCTACTTGGCATTGATTGGGCCTACGACAAGTATCTAGTGATCAAACTAAAGAAAGACACCATGACTTTTGAAGCTGAGGGAATCAAGGTAGTTCAACCTTTGGATCCATATGTAGGACCCAGGTAAACATAACCAACAGACAATAATATGGAAGGAGAATACCTAGACTAGTTGTACACTATAACAGCTGGGACCAGAAATGATTATATAAATCCTATTACAGATGGATCAATAAGATGGAGAAGTATACAGTCAGTAGACAAAGATTCAAAACTAAATTTTGATAGTTGGCAACAAGGCTCACATGAAAAATTCTCAAGGAGATGCACAACTCTCAGAATGACTAGATGGATTGGGACCAAAGCTAGAGAACACCTAGTATACGATGACACCTTGGACCTAGACAATGTTTTGCAGAAAATGGAAGAAAATGTGAGAGAAGATCAAAGAATCTTGGTACTAGATATAGCTTTCCATAACAACCCCTCCAGATGGTGGGCCACTCATAAAGTCGTACTCAGAACTTGGGATGAGGTGAAGCAAGCTATCAAGTACAGGTTCTGGAATAAGGAGCAGCTGGAATTAGGGATGCAGATGGATCCCCACGTCGCGCAACTATTCAATGGAGAATCATATCCTAGAATCCACATTGAACAGTGTGTAACACAGTGGGAGGCCGCAGAGATACCCTCTCACTTTTGGGTTCGGGTATTTCCCCACTCTCTAGGCCCAATCCTGAAATCTTGGTTTGTACATGAGGAAACCAAAAGACAGACCAGTGATTGGAAAACACTGGCAATTCAATTTTGTAAAGACTTCTCATTCACAAGTAAGTACCCTGAACTTGAACTAGCTCTGCAAAAGATTCAAGAACTTTTGTTTACAGCCAATAGTAATAAGATATCAAACTTTGTAGTGTGCCCCAAGCATACCCAAGAAATTTAGAATAAATTCCACTTAACCTCAACTGGAAATCCTATAGAATGCTATCAGATTGGAAAACATTCAGAAACCTAGCCGTCAAAGAGACAGAGGGGAGAAGAGAAACCCAAAATACCATACCTAGCCAGACCGATAGTTCCTATAATCACCCATTAAAATTGAAGAGACTCAACATAGGGACCGAAGAGAAACACAAGATAGCCTTGGTGGGAGATTATTGGGATGAACAATCCAGTCAGGAAATAAAGAGTTTACTGTGAGAATATGAGGATTTGTTCCCAAAGACTTTTTTCAGAATTAAAGGGAATCATAGGATTCATGGGAGAGATGAAGATTGATTTAAAAATAGGATCCAGGACTGTTAGACATATACCATACCGTGTTAACCCCAGGATAAAAGAGAAAGTTAATAAGGAGATTGACAAGATGTTAGAAGCAGGTCTCATTTTTCCGGTAGAAGAAGCCTAGTGGGTCAACTCGATAGTCATCCAAATAAATAAAGACACAGAGGATATTAGAGTCTATGTATACTATAGGAGTCTCAATGGTGCCTATGTGCATGACCCTTTCCCAACACCTTTTACTGATGAAGTACTCGAACAGGTTGCAGGGAAGGAAGCATACTCATTTACAGACGGATTTTCAGGATAGCATCAAGTTAGGATCGCCGAAGAGGACAAGAGAAAGACCACTTTCATTACTAAATGGGGATATTTTGCATACAACGTGATTCCATTTGGCTTAAAGAACGCCCCTGCAATTGTTTCCAGGATTGTGATAACAACCTTTAGAGAATTCATTCACAAATTTATCAAAGTCTACATGGATGATTGGAAAATATATAGCCTGCTCAAGGAACATGTAGCACTGCTAAGGCTAATGTTTGACAGATGCAGATAATTGCAAATCTCATTAAATCTCAAAAAATGTATCTTTTGTGTGCCACATGGCAATCTGTTGGGCCACATAGTCTGCTGAGAAGGAGTATTGGTAGACCTAGCTAAAGTTGCAGTCATTGTGAATATGATTCCACCTATGAGTGCTAAACAACTATGCTCCACACTAGAACATACAGGCTACTATCGTAGGTTCATTCGAAGATATGCCAACATTACTGCACCTTTGGAAAACCTCCTAAAAAAGGCTGAAATGTTCCAATGGACTCTTGAATGTGATAAAGCATTTGAGACACTTAAGGAGAAGCTCATTACAAAATCGATTTTGATATTCCCAAACTGGGATAAGGAATTCCACATCCATGTAGATGCTTCATGAATTTCCTTAGGAGCTATCTTAACGCAACCTGGAGATGGAGCTATGGATCACCCCATCTACTTTTCGAGTCGAAAACTGTCATAAGAATAGTGCAACTATACAACGACAGAAAGGGAAGGCTTAGAAATGATATATTCTTTACATAAATTTAGACATTATCTGCTAGGTTCCCATTTCAAATTCTTTACTGAACATTATGCATTAAAATACCTAGTTAACAAACCCATGCTAGAAGGGATAATTTGTAGATGGTTGTTTCTATTTCAGGAATTTTCCTTCGAAGTTATCATCAAGATGGGACGATGAAACATCGTACTTGATCATCTATCCAAACTAGAGTCAGGAGAAAGTGGCGGAGCAGTGGACGACCAGCTCCCATATGCAATTTTTTTCAGGATTGAGGCCATATCGGAATATATAGAGGACATAATAGTCTTTCCCAGTATAGGAGCTTGTCCTAAAACATATTCTGAAACCCAGAAATGCCATATGGTTGTTAGAGCAATAGATTACCAATTGATTCTCGGACAATTGTATAAACTAGGACTAGACAACATTCTCAGACGATGCATCTTGGATCACAAAAGGTAGGATATACTCTGCGAATGCCATAGTGGAGTTGCAGGAGGCCACGTAGGAGGAAAGGCCATGACACAGAAAATTCTACAAGCAGGACTTTTTTGGGCAATGCTTTTCAAGGATACAAAAGCATACACTAGATCATGCGATTTTTGTCAACGAGTGGGCAAGCCATCACACCAAGATGAACTACCAGTACAACGAGTTAGAGCTCTACAACCATTTGAGAAATGGGTAGTTGACTTCATCGGACCAATCAACCCCACAGGAAAACATTCAAAGGATAGATACATCATTACCGCAACTGGATACCTTACCCGATGGGCAGAAGAAGCAGTGGTACATGATTGTTCTATAGATACGACTGCCCGGTTCATCTTCAAAAATATCATTACCCGCTTAGGATGTCCTAGGAGCCTAACTAGTGACTAGGGAGCTCATTTCATTAGTAGCACCATAGCAACACTTACAACAAAATTTATTATTTAACATCAAAAGAGAAGTCCATACCACCCATAGGCCAATGGAACAGTCGAAGTCTTCAACAAGATCCTGGAAAGGGGACTAACAAAGGTCTGTTGCGCAAACAAAGAGGAATGGGACGATAGAGTTCTAGCAGTACTATGGGCCTATAGTACAACCACCAAGAAACTCCACAAATACACATCGTTCCAGCTAGTTTATGGAAGAGAGGTAATGTTTCCTGCAGAGTTCATCACTCCAAGCCTGTATATTGCACAAGTCACACGTATGACAAAAGAGGAATCAGTGGCACAAAGACTTGCAGAGCTACAAGAACTAGACGAAACCATAATTCTAGCAGACTTCCATCAGTCGATTGAAAAGGAAAGACAAAAGTCTTGGCATTATAGACACATTAAAACCAACGTATTCACACAAGGGGACAAGGTGTTACTCTACAACAACTGATACCAGAAGAATCCTGGAAAATTGCGTATTCACTGGTGGGGACCTTTCATAGTTGTGGAGATCCGACCTTCAGGAGCAGTCAGACTCACACAACTCAATGGTGTGCTATGACTGGGATGGGTGAATTTTTCTCGCCTGAAGACATTCCTATATCAAAACTAATAAAGAAGGACAGTCGCTCCAATTCGACGGAGCTTGTACAATAGTTAGATTTGAGTTTTTTTTTTTTTTTTTAAATGTTGTAAAATCAGTTAATAATTTCTATGTGCGCAGTGTCACGACATAACACATAGTTCATTTGTTTTGTTTAAGCGTTGGTTGCTATAGAACGAATGAATCAGTAGTACAAGACCTAAAGAACGGAAAAGTCCATTAATGGAAATCATTAAAGATGGAAAAGAAAACCTTTGTGGTCGGAGGCACCATGAATCCCAATTCAATCTGAATTATAGGCCACGCAAACCCAGTCTAGTCACAACCTTTATTTCCATTCTGGTACCCCGACTGAATTTGTTAATCCATAAAGATGCATTATTTCAAGATGCCATCGAATTTCACACCAGGACACCCACCTGTGAAACAGAAAGGTCTCAATTCGACCACATCCCTATTCCACTCAAATAAGTAAATGCCAAGATCGCCCAATAGGATTTACCTTGATTAAATCATCCTGTCAGAAAACTCACACCCAGGTGCGTCTATACGATCATGATGACGAGTAGTTACTACTAAAAATTCCCAGCTAAGCTAGGTATAAGGCTCTCAGAACTCTACCGAGAATGTATTGTTTCTAAAAATGAGCATAGCCATTTCTGAATCCAGCAGCGTGAACCAGTTGGGACCACTGTAAAAGCTGCAGAAGTAGCCCTAGTTCTTATCTGCCACAGAAGCACAAATTTCAAGAGCCACAACAAGATGAAGCACCATGATGAAATAAGTAGTACCAGATGAGCCCTACGAGCCCCGGGTCGAGATCATGGGTGACCTCAAAGGAAAGATAGAGCAAGTCAAGCTCCTCGACCTTGATCTCACGGATTCAGCCTTGTTCCCACAAATGCACACATATGTATTTTGAGAGATGGCTCTGGATGGAGCTGGGGACATACAACTCGTACCAAAAAAAGTGTTCATCAACTTATTTAACTCAACCACCATGAATGTGAGAGACTTACCAGTCTTTGGTACCACAGGCGAGATGGCACACTGCACAAAATTTTTGATCAATAGAGTGCATGATAGAAGTCTATGGTTGGATAAGAGGTATCCAATCCACGCACAAGATATCTAGCAGCTTACTAAACTTTCATCCCAAGGATAGTATATATCGAAAGGATTTAAGGGCCCCGACAAAAACGAGAAAAAGAAAGGAGAGCTTAGCCTATATGAGAAGTTTAACACAAAGAGAGGAGGATGCACAACAATTATTGAACCAATTCTGCCTAAAATGGTCTAGACTGGTTGCTAAATCATAGCTAGCAAGGTTATGAGGTCTTACTATTGGGGAGAATGTACCCTAGATGCACTATCAGTCATCGACTTTTGTGCACAAGGAGCAGTGTTCAATCGGTGTAGTTTCTTGCTGGAGGAACTACTAGTGGCTTGTGAAGAATCACAAGAGAAGGGAGGAACCTTCACCTATGGATACCTACTTGTGGCATTCTCAATGCTCAAATGGACGCCACCTATGGGCAGACAACCGACAATCCCAGATAAGGGTCGCATGGCGAAGATGTTCGATCCATACCAATCCAAACCGGACTCGGAGAACACAACACTCAACAATGCAACCTTTGCCAAATGGTACAATGATATGATATATGCAACACAGAGGCTATGCATCCCGTAGGAGCTTCTCAATTGAAACACATGGAACATCGCCTTCAGCATGAAACGACACAACAAATTCGTCTGGCCAAGACATGCCAGCCGGGAACATTTCCACACACAGATGATACCGTTCTACATGGATGAGGAATATTTCGATAAGGAATTCATGTCATGGCCAGGAGTTAAACGTGACTTGTGTAAATCAGGGATGCATTACATTTTTCCTACAGATCTGCTCAAGAAAAAAGACCAGCAAATAGGAGAGGGATTGAGTTCAGGCTCAGAGCATAAGAAGCCAGATGCTTTGACACAAACAGACTTAGAGGAGGAAGAAGAGATACCACAGCTGGAGTGGATGAAAAGACCCCCCC
>ML784907.1:371167-402121 GCA_009831015.1 Picea engelmannii | reverse complement strand
GTTGTGTTTTCAGGTGCGCAGGTTAACCAAATATTGGGCATTGTGCTTGGTACCGAACCAGTGGTGAAGAGGCCCAAAACTGGGGTCTCGCCGAACAAACCCCTAAACCCACAACCCCTTGTATATGTCACTCCTTGGACCCGCGCCATGACCAAAACCACCACTATCATTGACATTCAAGATGACCCAGACCCTGAAACACTTCCGTCCACATTTATCATTAAACACCCTCCACCACCACTCCAATTACCAAACCTCATCCTGACCAGTCCACATCAGACAATAACCTCATAGTCAATCCAGCTCGACCACCCAGAGACATAGGAACAATGACACCCACAAATAACCAGAGAACCACCCAAGACAATATCAGAAATTCTCGATCCCAACCCCAAAGCCTCAGAGCAGAGAATGATGCTGGGTGTTCCGAATCCGAACACCCAGGAACAACAACCTAAGTCTTTCACATAGGAAGAAGACGCTTGCAACAGAGAGGAGAAGGAACCTGAAGGTGACCATAAAATCACCTCACCGGCCAAAGGTGAAGGTGCCCAAGATATCAAGGTGCATGATGTAGAAGCACCAGAAGATACGGAGATACTATATGTGCACAATGAGCCAGAATCAACAATGGAGCAGGATACGATATCCATACGATCTCAAATGGAACAAGTTCTCCAGAACCCCCAACAATGTGCGGAATTGATGCAACTCTGCATATACAGAACAGAGGTTTTGACTCTTCTCCCAGCAGAGCTAAAGTTGCAAATCACACCAGTCCCACCCATGGAGGAAGAGGTAGAAACACACTCTAACCATTCAACTCGTGGCCAAGCTAAAGAAGTACAAAAAAGAGACAACACAACAGTTCCTTTAGGAAGCATCACTCCTCGCCCGAAAATGGCAGGACAAAGTTGAAATCTTTCAAGGAGTAAAGCACCGAGCCTTAGAGTTGGTACCGAAATTGGGGCCTTCGTTTGAGGAGATAAAGGAAGAAAAGGCACAAACAAAAGAGCTCAAAGAAGAAGAAAAGTCGGACAAGGGAAAAAAACAGTTTCTCCTGGAGGATGTGAAAGAAACAAGCACTTGACTCGAGGACGAGTCAAGGATTGTGGTTGGAGCTTGTTGGGCCCTTCATTTTTGGGAAATAACTGTGCAATTTTTGACTAAGAATGAGTTGCGCAAAACCTCATCATAGGCTGGGAGAAAGAGTAACAGAAAGAATTTTAGGTAGTCAACGTAACGCCAACTAGGAAACAAACGGTTGCAACTGAACAAGAAAGCGTGCAAGCCGATAATGAAGACACAACCTAGCTATAGATACGAGGCTGAATATAAGTGTAAAGGGGGGATTTAGGTTGAGTAGAGTTGGTTTGGGTTGAGTCATGTTGATCAAAGTCACCCAAGTTTTGGGATTAGTCATTAATACTTGTTGTAAGTCAAGAAAAGACAAGCTAGAGTCTGTAATGTATTAACTGTCAGTTGGAGAGTTGGAGCTTTGAGGTATGAGTCTAGAGCCAAGAGTCTGTGATGTGCCCTAATGTGTAAGTTTGAGTCAGTAACAGAGAAAGATCTCAAAGATAATATGAATAAGGATCAAATTTTAAAACATGATGTGTCCTTGTTTGGTTACTTATGCATTACAACACTTCTTTATGGCTTATGAGTTCTATTTGATGGTTCTATGTTTAATTGCTACTCGCAACGTAAGTAGGTTCAATTCTTGCAATTAGATGGTTCATAGATTTTAAAGAATCTTGTGCAAGGACAGGAACGAGTTCCGAGTGATCTATGGATCCTCTTTAGTCTTCTTCCTACCCTTCCCTATCTATTTGTCTCAGCAGCGCTTCAGGTGAGACTTCTTCTCTTCGGAGGAGATGAAAATGCCAGCGCTCTAGACTACATGGTACCTTTTGTTGGTAACCTATGAAGGACCTTGGTATGATCAAATCCATGCCAACACATAGAAAGGTATTGGCGTGTTGGTGCACACACTACATTTTGGTGTCGTGCAATATATATATATATATATATTAGTGTGCGAGCGTGTGTGCTAAATTTTGGCATCGCACAGAAAAATGTTGGTGTATAGGACCGCGCAATAAATTTAGCATTGTGCAGTGTGCACACACATAATAATGATGCGTGTGGTGTGCGCAATGTTGGCACAACGTAGTGGAGTATGGTAGTTGCGAGCGTAATGTGGGTAAATGTGGTCGCACGACAATTTAGTGAATGGTGCGCACAAAGTATTGGTGCGCAGTGGGGAGTACTAAAATTTGGCATGGTGCAGCACGCCAAATGAAATGTGCGTGGAATATCAGCGCACGGTGGATATTGGCGCATGCTACAAAAACTGTGCACGGTGGATATCAGTGTGCGGTCCCAAAACTATGCATGGTGGGTATTGGCGCGTGACATAAAACTAGTGCACGCAAGTTATTGGCGCAACAGAGAAGTGATACACAGTGGTTTTAAAGTGCGCGAAGCACGATTTACCTTTTGTTTTTATGCACATGGAAAATACAGGTGCAAAGATTGAAATTTCAGTGCATGAAGTTGTTTTAATGGTGAACAACAACAGAAAACCAGTGATTTTCTGCGACGTTTTATATCATTTGAATGTCATCTTTTTGCAGCGCGTTTTTGAGGGCCTTAAGAGCATTTTTAGCAACTCAAAAACCATGAGACAAAGGTATATTGAAGGTATACCGAAAGTACACTCTGTCTCTATAGCTCAAATAAAATAGCTCGGAGAGAGCTTTCTAATGGTGTAAATTGTTCGTCAAACGAAGCTTTTATGAGAAAGTTACAACACAAATAGTGAAGGGTAAATTTTAAGACCCCACTAGCTTCAAAGAGCCATAACTTTCTACTCCGGCATCGGATTGAGGCACAAAAGCAGTCAATGGAAATATATTGAACCATAAAATACATTCCCAGAGCTGAATTAAATTTCTTAGCATGTTAAAGGTATTTAATATGGAAAATAAGGTACCTATAGCATTCCAGACCAAAAAACACAAATTGGCCTAGAAATTTAGCAGGTTGTAACTAGCAGCCTAGAACCCAGAATGAGGTGAAACTTGGAAAGAATGTCCATAATATGTTTATGCAGAAACCCAATTGAGATCATATGAAATCTGCAATGGAGTAAGTGAAAGAATGCATAATTACAGTGAAAAATTGTGCCAAGTGGAAGTATGAACAGAAAAGTTAATGGGAAAATTTCAAATAACCATGACTTTCTGCTCCAGACTCGGAATTGAGCATGTGAGTAGGCATTGGAAAAGTATTGGATAGTGGAATATAAATATCCACCCCTAAAATTGATCTGGGCATTCAAATTTCCAGGAAATCAGAAGAAAGAATTATGATATGTATTATCAAACCAGAATGGTTCGTATTTTTAAGAAATTGTTGAAATAGTTATCCTGACAATGTTTTGTTGGCTACACATTTTGCAGAGTTACAAATAAATAGATCAGATCAGGATCATCGCAAAGTCTATTAGAATGGAAGAGGCACAAGGGACTTACATTCAGGAGGATGAAATAAGAGGAATGGATGTCCATTTGGGAATTGAAGGAAGAAACTCCAATGGACATGGAGAAGAAAGGAATGAAAACATGAATATGGCAAAGACCATTAAAAATTTATAGAAGGATGTCCAAATCCATAAAGCTAATAATGAAAGTCTTATGAGAGCCAAGGAGCAGCAAGATGAATTCAACATGAAATTATTGGAGATCTTGAACATAATAGAAAAGAAATTGGATAAGGAGAGTGGCTCAAGCAAATCAGGAAGTCACAGGTCTTCTGATGAGAAAAGAAAATTTAGAAGTGTTAGCAGACATCACCACCACTCCCCAAGGCATTCCAATAAGAGAGCACATGACAATTCAAGTCTATCCCCTGTCAGGAAGCACAAGAGGTCTGGGGTGGATGAGCTACAAGGAGAAATGAACAAAATCAAACCTCCTACATTTGATGGTGAGCACAAGAAGGATGAAGATGTAGAAACATGGTTGTTGGGCATGGGAAAGTATTTTCAATTGAATAATTATTATTCTCATGAATAAGGTAGAATTGCTATCTATCAAATCAAGGGAAACACATCCATGTGTTGGAATCAACTTGTGCAGGTGCAACACATTAAAGAGAAAAGTGTTACTTGGAGAGAATTAAAGAAGTATTTTGAGAAGAAATACTTCACTAAGAGATATTATGACAAGAAAATGAAGGAGTTCTTTGAACTCAAGCTTGGGAGTATGACAATAGATGAATACGAGAGAACGTTTTTAGAACTGCTGAAATATGTCTCTTTAATCAAGGATGAGACAGTTAAGATTCAAAGGTATTTGAGTGGATTGTCATCATTTATCAGTGACAAAATACAGTATGATGATCCCAAGACATTGGAGGAGACCATAAGGAAAGCTAAATGACTTTATGATCAGCAAAAATCAAGGCCAACTTTCCAAAAATAATGGGAAGAAAAAAAGAAATTCAAGGTGGATCAAAGGAAGAAGGGATCTAAGCCACCATTCTTTAGAAATAATCCACAGGGACAACAAACTCCTAGAGAGCCCAGAACGATTGAAACAGGGGGTCAAAGGCCAAGGCAACCACCTATTCAATGTTGGGGTTATAAAGGAGATCACATGTTCAGAGATTGTCCTCACAGAGGTGAAAAAGCAAGAACTGTTCACAATGTATAGCAAGATGAAATAATGGAAGACATGGGTAGAAATGTGCCAAGGATCTATGCAGCCCTAGAAAACAAGCAAGTAGAGTATCAGTGACATATGATTGAAGTAGAAGGTATGATCAACAACCAAACCATTGCTATTTTAATTGATTCAGGAGCTAGTCATATTTATATAGATCCTAATATGGTGGAAAGTTTGCATTTTCCAAGAAGCAAGCATGGGAAATCTTGGTTGGTGCAACTAGCTATAGGAACCAAAAGAAAATTTAATGAGATGGTTAAGTCATGTCTTATGGACATGAATGGAATGAACACCAGGGTAGATTTGAACATCTTGCCTTTAGGTTCCTATGACTGTCTAATTGGGATGGATTGGTTGGGCCAACATCATGCTATGTTGGACTATCATAACAAGGAATTTACTTTCTTGGATGAGGAAGGGAGCCTAAGAAAAGTTCAAGGAATTCCCAAGGTTGTAACCATTAGAGAAATTTCAGCATTGCAGCTGAAGAAATGTTACAGAAAAGGGTGTCAAATATTTTCATCTCATATGGAAGAGACATCTAAAGATAAGGTGCCAAATTTGGAAGATTATGTAGTCCTGGAAGATTTTGAAGATGTCTTCAAGGAGGTTCCAGTACTACCCCCAAAGAGAGATATTGATTTCTCTATAAATTTAATGCCTGGAGAAGATCTAGTGTCAAAGAATCCTTACAGAATGAGTACACTAGAGCTGAAGGAGTTGCAAATGCAGCTTGAAGAAATTCTGAAGAAGGGGTATATATGCCCAAGTGTGTCACCTTGGGGTGATCCAATCTTGTTTGTGAAGAAAACGAATGAGACATTAAGATTGTGCATTGATTTTAGACAATTGAATAAAGTAACTGTTAAGAACAAGTATCCTCTACCAAGGATTGATGATCTTTTTGATCAATTGAGGGATGCAAAGATATTTTCAAAGATAGATCTTAGATCAGGATACCATCAGGTAATCATTAAAGAAGAAGATATCAGCAAGACCGCCTTCAGGACAAGGTATGGTCATTATGATTTCACAGTGGTGCCATTTGGGTTGTCAAATGCACTAGTTGTTTTCATGTGCTTAATGAATGGTGTTTTCCAAGAATATTTAGACAAGTTTGTCATTGTCTATTTGGATGGCATTATTATATACTCTAAGTCGGAAGAAGATCATGAGAATCATTTGAGAATGGTGTTGCAATTATTACAGGAGCATCAGTTGTATGCCAAATTGAGCAAGTGTTCATTTTATCAAAATAAAATTCATTATTTGGGGCATATCATTTCAAAGGATGGGATAGAAATGGATCCTGAGAAGATATAATCCATTAGAGAATGGTCAGCACCAAAGAATGTGACAGAGATCAGATCATTCATGGGCCTTGCAGGATACTATAGGAGATTGATTGAAGGATTTTCAAAGATTGCACACCCAATCACTTCCTTGCAAAGAAAGGGTGTGAAGTTTCAGTGGACATTGGATTGTGAAAAGAGTTTCCAACACTTGAAACAGTTATTAGCAAGTGCTCCATTACTAAGGATTGCAGACTCAAATGAAGACTTCATTGTATGCACAGATGCATGTAAAGAGGGACTTGGTGGAGTCCTCAGTCAAAATGGGTTTGTTATATGTTATGAATCTAAGAAGTTAAAGGAGCATGAAAGACACTATGCCACTCATGATTTGGAGTTGGCATCCATAGTGCATGCCCTGAGGAAATTGAGACACTACTTCATGGGAAAAGGCTTGAGCTAAGAACAGACCATAATGGTTTGAAATATTTATTTGATCAGCCAACTCTAAATGCTAGGCAAAGCAGATGGTTAGAATGTTTGAGCAAATATGACTTTGATATAAAGCATATCAAGGGGAAAGAGAACAAAGTGGTTGATGCACTCATCAGAAGAGTGCATGAAATGCATGCTACAACCATTAGCATGTACCAATCAAATTTGAAAGATAGAATTATAGAGGCTGCCAAATCAGATTTGCATTACAAGGAATTAGTGGCAAAATTACAACATGGTATTTTGCAGCAGAAAATTGAAGATTACAAGCTAGATAATGATGAAATTCTCATGTACAGGGGAAAAATTTATGTACCAAATTCTAATGAATTGAAACATATGATATTGAGAGAAATGCATAATGTGCCTTATGTTGGGCACCCAAGATATCAGAAAACTATTACAGTTGTCAAGAGCCAATATTATTGGACAAACATGAAGAAAGAGGTTGTTGATTTTATTGCCAGATGTTTGGAAGGTCAAAAAGTAAAGGCTGAGAATAGACACCCAATTTGTTTGATACAACCATTACTCATTCCTGAGTGGAAATGGGAAGTTGTAACAATGGATTTCATCATTAAACTTCCCAGAACAAACAAGCAACATGATTTTATCATGGTAGTGGTGGATAAGCTTACTAAAGCTGCCCATTTTGTTCCAGTTAAGCTCACTCACAAGGAAACTAACATTGATGACGTTTATATGAAGCAAATTGCTAGATTACATGGCATACCCAAGACAATTGTGTCTGACAGAGATCCAAAATTTACCTCAAAATTTTGCAAGGGATTATTTAATGGATTTGGAACAAATTTGAATTTCAGTACATCTTATCATCCAAAATCAGATGGTCAAACAAAGAGGTTGAATCAAGTGATTGAATATATGTTAAGGATGTATGTGATGGATAAACCATCAAAATGGGAATACTACCTACACTTGGTAGAGTTTGCTTATGACAATGGGTACCAAGCATCTCTAAAATTGAGCCCATTTGAGGCACTTTATTGCATAAAGTGCAACACACCAGTAAGCTGGGATAACCCAGCAGATAGAGCAGTGGTTGGGCCAGATTTGCTCAGGGAAATGGAGGAGAAAATGATAAAAATAAAATAAAATTTAAAGGTTGTCCAAGACAGGAAGAAAAGCTATGCTGATAAAGGTAGAACTCAGAGGGAATTTAAAGTGGGTGACCATGTATTCTTGAAAGTGAAGGCCAACAGAAGTTCCCTGAAGTTGGGAAATTGTTCAAAGTTGATAGCTTGCTATTGTGGGCTATTTTAAATCCTAGAGAGGATTGGTCCAGTTGCTTATATGATTGCATTGCCTGCATCTATGTCTGTTCATAATGTATTCCATGTATTATTGCTAAAGAAATATATACCTAATGCTAATCATGTTATTGATTGGAATGTGACTCAGGTGGAATGAGAAGGCGATTTCCAAGTGCATCCGGTATGCATTCTAGACCGGAAAATCAAACAGCTCTGAAATCGAGCCATAGGGATTGTCAAGGTCCAATGGACCTGGTATGGTCCTGAGGACGATACTTGGGAACATGAGGATGCAATGCGGGCAGAATACCCGCATCGTTTTGAGGATTTTTGAATTTTTGTTGTACATGGGTACATGATGTAATGAGGACAGTGCATAAATAAGGGGAGGGGATTGAAATATCCCTAAGGCCGAACCCATATGTAATGTAAATGAAAATGTAATTAAGCTAGTGAGTTGCTTGATGTCATTTTTGTATGCACATTTCATGGAATAGTGTGTGTATGTACTGCGCAGTGAAATGATGAAATGTGCACATTCCAGGATACTGCACGTAGCATCTTAAGTGCGCGAGATTGTGAGGCCAGTGAGATTTTGTGTATATGGTATGTTTTATAGGCCGGTGAATCAGTTATTATAAGCTAGGATTCTTATGTTTGGATTAGGCCAGAGATCCTAGATGTTAAAGGCCAGTGCGCCTATTTTTGTATATGTCTCATAATTAATATAAAATACATCGTTGCACACAGATCGACCACGATAAAGGAGATGGGGGACTAAAGTCCACTAGTTAGGGAAAGGGAGGGGCTAAGTTAAGAAAAGGGGAAGAGATAGGGAGCTTAAGACAAAAAGGAATATTATATTAATATTTCTTAAATATAAAGTATGGATAAATATTCTATCCTAAGTTCTAAAGTTGGGGACAAGTGGGCCAAAGTATCTCCCAACATGACAAGTGTCAAGTTGGGGACATGCATGCATATTGTTTGGACTTAGTTCATTTCCTATAATCTTTTCCATCATTCTTTCCATCATTCCTTCCATCATTCAGTCATCCAATCAATCATCCATGAGCATGCACACACCCATTGCGATATCTTTCATACCTTCATGACTATACTTGAACCTGTATCCATAGTCATTTTCTGAGGGTGTAGTTGGTTAGCTTGGGAGTTGGATTGATGAAGCGGGTTGTCAGGCCCGTGGGATATTGAAGAGGTGGGTTGTCAGGCCCGTGAGAAATTATCTGGGTGAGAGAATTGTTTGGGATTGATTTCCTGAATGTGCTAAACTGCATCTACAGTACTTTGAGACTTCCTATCTGACCTGTTGTTGAAGCCCAGAAAGGAACTGGGGAAGCCAAAGGACTGTTGAGCAGAGAAGGGGAACACTTCCTGGGTGGGACAAGCATGTGGGGAATGAGGGACTGTAGGCTATTAGTTTGAGTTGGCACCTGTGACGAAGTCTTTCTTGTTGTCTATGAGCCTTTAGCCTGGTTAGGAATCCCTTTACCTGGGTGGATTTTAGTCCCAGCTCGGGGGTGACTCACTGTTGAGGGTGATGAACAATGTGGTCTAAGGCTGGGAGATTCGTGGAAGGTATGCACGCAGTTGGTGACATTATTACCAATATAAGTGTCAATTGTGTGATAAATTTACATGCTGCATTGTTATTTACATGCTTATTTTTATGGGTTGTCATATGTGTGGTTATAACTGTGTTTATTTTTATGGGTATTTCTTGTATATGTTTACTATTATTTCAGTGTGAATTCGTGTATTTATAGATGTATTTGTATGTTCTCATTTTATATATAATGCTTCTGCAAGAGTTCTCTGTGTATGTATCTTAACTGCATGCAGTTTGAAAAAAGTTATGTGGCATAACTTAGTTGGATATTGGGTATGTTATAGTATGTTCCGCAGAGAGAACAGTAAGAGTTATTTGGCATAGCGTGGCCCGTCATGGATGGTCGTGGACATTACAAATTGGTATCAGAGATTCAGTTTTCAACACTGAGCCTGGATGGGCCCGAGAAATTTGAGTTGAAAGAAACGTCACAAAGGATTTATTTTGAAGTGGCCAAATTTTAGTTTGTAGAGCATCCATGGTAAAACGTAACAACAACTGGGAAAAATTGGGGAAAAGCCCCAATTTCTGTTGTTAAATTCATGAGAAAATGGGGAAATTCATCCAAGTGGTGAGATACTATTTTTTAATATCCGTTCTAGCAAATTCGGACCTGGAATTGGTCGAATTTGAAGTTATAGAAAAGCCATAACAGTTGGAGCGAGTTTTATAATTAAAATTCTCAATTCGCGAATTGATTTTTGGATAAATTCGTTCCAGAAATGTCAACCCACAATGATTTGTTGTTACAGAGGTTGAACTGGTGTTATTGGGTGAAATTGAATGAATTTCATAGTTGCAGAATGTCTATGGTAAATTGGGGAAAAAGTTAAGCAAAAGCCCCAATTTCTGCAGCGGAATTCACCAGGAATTGTTGTGCATAAAAACATGAGTGTGCGTAGGTGGGCGCACTAAATATGCATGATGCGTGGTGAAAAAATTGTGATAGGTAAAATTCGGCACTGCGTGGCAAGTTATTGGCGTGCTGGTGTGCGCGCTAAATTTTGGTGTCGCGCGTTTTTTTTTTTTCTATATATATATATATATGTTAGTGTGCAGGCGTGCGCACTAAATTTCGGCGCCACACGGAAAAATGTTGTTGTCCAGGACCACGCGATAAATTAATCATTGCGTGGTGTGAACACACATAATAATGATGTGCATGGTGTGTGTAGTGTTGGCACAATGCAGTGAAGTATGGTAGTTGTGCATGCAATGTGGGTAAATGTGGTCGCACGACAATTTAGTGAATGGTGCGTGCAAAGTATTGGTGTGCGGTGGGGCATACTAAAATTTGGCATGGTGCAGCGCACCGAGTGAAATGCATGTGGAATATCAACGCGCGGTGGATATTGGTGCATGGTACAAAAACTATGTGGGGTGGATATTAGCGCGCGGTCCCAAAACTATGTGTGGTGGGTATTGGCACGCGACATAAAAGTAGTGTGTGTAAGTTATTGGCACGACAGAGAAGTGACACACAGTGGTTTTAAAGTGCACAAAGCATGATTTACCTTGTGTTGTTGATGCACATGGTAAATACAGGTGCACAGATTGAAATTTGTGCCCATGAATTCATTTGAAGGGTGAACAACAATAGAAAATGAGTGATTTTCTACGATGTTTTATATCATTTGAATGCCATTTTTTGCAGCGCGTTTTTGAGGTCCTTAAGAGCATTTTTAGCAACTCAAAAAAGATGAGACAAACATGTACCAAAGGTACACTTTGTTTCTATAGCTCAAATAAAAGATCTCGGAGAGAGCTTTCTAATGGTGTAAATTGTTTGTCAAACGAAGCTTTTATGAGAAAGTTATAGCACAAACAGTGAAGGGTAAATTTTAAGACCCCAGTAGCTTCAAAGAGCCATAGCGTTCTTCTCTGGAATCAGATTGAGGCATAGGAGAAGTCAATGGAAAGATATTGAACCATAGAAGACATTCCCAGAGATGAATTAAATTTCTTGACATGTTAAAGGTATTTAATATTGAAAATAAGGTACCTATAGCATTCCAAACCAAAAAACACAAATTGGCCTAGAACTTCAGCAGGCTGTAACTAGCAGCCCAAAACCTAGAATAAGGTGAAACTTGGACATAATGTCCATAATATGTTTATTAAGAAACCCAATTGAGATGATACGAAATCTGCAATGGAGTAAGTGCAAGAATGTATAATTACAACGCAGAATTGCGCCAAGTGGAAGTATGAACAGAAAAGTTAATGGGAAAATTTCAAATAACCATAACTTTCTGGTCCAGACTCGGAATTGAGCATGTGAGCAGGTGTTGGAAAGGTATTGGATAGTGGAATATAAATATCCACCCAACAAACTTATCTGGGCATTCAAATTTCCAGGAAATGAGAAGAAATAATTATGTTATGTATTATCAAACCAGAATGGTTCGTATTTTTAAGAAATTGTTGAAACAGTTAGCCTGACAAAGTTTTGTTGGCTGCACATTTTTCAGAGTTAAAGACAAATAGATTAGATCAGGATCATCACATAATCTAGTAGAATGGAAAAGTCATAGTGGACTTATAGTCAGGAGGATGAAATCAGAGGAATGGAGGTCCATTTGGGAATTGAAGGAAGAAACTCCAATGGACATGGAGAAGAAAGGGATGAAAACATGAATATGGCAGAGACCATTAAAAAATTACAGAAGGATGTCCAAACCCATAAAGATAATAATGAAAGGCTTATGAGAGCCAAGGAGCAGCAGGATGACTTCAACATGAAATTATTGGAGAGCTTGATCATAATAGAAAATAAATTGGATAAGGAGAGTGGATCAAGCAAATCAGGAAGTCACAGGCCTTCTGATGAGAAAATAAAATCCAAAAGTGTTAGCAGACATCACCACCACTCCCCAAGGAATTCCAATAAGAGAGCACACAACATCTCAAGTCTATCCTCTGACAGGAAGCACAAGAGGTCTGGGGTGGATGAGCTATGAGGAGAAATGAACAAAATCAAACCTCCTACATTTGTTGGTGAGAACAAGAAGGATGAAGATGCAAAAACATGGTTGTTGGGAATGGGAAAGTATTTTCAATTGCATAATTATTCTTCTCATGCAGAAGGTATAATATTTATCTATCAACTCAAGGGAAAGGCATCCATGTTGTGGGATCAACTTGTGCAGGTGCAACACATTAAAGATAAAAGTGTCACTTGGAGAGAATTCAAGAAGTATTTTGAGAAGAAATACTTGACTAAGAGATATTATGACAATAAAATGAAGGAGTTCTTTGAACTCAAGCTTGGGAGTATGACAATAGATGAATACGAGAGAAGGTTTTTAAAACTGCTGAAATATATCGCTTTCATCAAGGATGAGACAGTTAAGATTCAAAGGTATTTGAGTGGATTTCCATCATTCATCAGTGACAAAATACAGTATGATGATCCCAAGACATTGGAGGAGACCATAAGGAGACATAAATGCCTTTATGATCAACAAAAATCAAGGCCAAATTTCCAAAAATCTTGGGAAGAAAAAAAGAAATTCAATTTGGATCAAAGGAATAAGGTATCTAAGCCACCATTCTTCAGAAATAATCCACAGGGACTGATCCAGGAGGCTCCCCAGGCTCAGAAAATGCTCAAAAATTAAAGTTCTTGGAATTGAGTGAAACTAATTCCATTGTGACCGACTCGTCGTGCTGATTCCGACCATATATTTACTTTCTCAAATGACCTTTGTATGTGATATTTATCACACTCTGATCATATTCTCAAACAATTAAAAAGTCAAAGGGTCAACTGGAAAAAAACGTCAATGTTGACGTCAGCATGACATCACCAAAGCTAATTAATGATGTTGATGTGGCAGATACATGTGGCAGCACTACAATAGTCGACTAGGTAGATGACAGATCCAATCAGAATTAGACACATGGCATGTGATTTGGGAAAATCTGGTGGTGCCACGTGGCCTAGACATGGGCAGCCATGTGGCACCCAGTCAGCAATCAAATGGCAAGTTCCAAAATTAAGTTTGGGGTCCATGGATTTTGAACCCATGACCAACACCAAGCCCAAGCGCCTTGAGAAAAAGTCTTATTACCAACGTGCCCACGTAATTGCTTGTTATATGAAACACATTTAATTATATTTATGTTGCATTGTATTTTATGTTGGCGGAAAGGGGGGCTGGGGCTAAGCTCCAGCCCATGGTTCTATCCTTGAATGTGATCACTGATCAACAAAAGGGCATGGGCGCATTACTAAAACCACCATCCATTAAAACAAGGGCATGGTTCTATGTATCCGCCCCAAAAACCAAGAGCGTATCCGTATTAATGCACGGGAGTCTATTATTTAACCGGTGGTTCCATGATATGCGCGCCATAAAATCAGGAGCTAGTGCGAAGTATGGGCTAGCACTTAGCCCTTTGGCCTAGCGCTTGGCCATATTAAGGTGCATGTTACCATTAATAGGGAGCATGCACGTCATTTGGGGGCTTAAGCCCGTATTATTGTTAAAACATGGGGTTTTTTTACCCTGTTAATGTAATTTTAAATGATTTTTGCCTGATATTATGACCATAATTGGTTTTTTGAGGATATCTTGGCCATTTGGAGGGGGATTTGATCCCACAAAGAGGCCATATATTCAAGGGAATTTGGGATTCCTCATCTAAGCATGGAAACTATATAAACCAGGCTTTTTGAAGCTTTGAGAAAGGCTTTTTGATGTAGGGATTTGAACGAGCAGCTTGTAATTTTTGGCCTTTTCTCATATTTTGAGAGGCATTTTCTCATGTTGTTGAGAGGAGTTTGATGATGTTTGTATTAATGTGAGCAAGGAGGTCTTGCACAACATATCTGAAGCATGTAATGTAACAACAAAGAGCCTATGTAAGAGAACTTTGAGCATTTTTAAAGAGCAATAAAGAGGTCCTCCACTTGGAAGCGGGCCCAGAGATGTAGCCAACGATTGGTGAACTCCGTTAACAAGTTATTGTCTCTATTTCTCTTTCAATTTTTTTGTTCTCTTTTCTTCATTTACAACATGGTTATCAATGGATGATCTCTTTAATCATTAATGAGCATCAAGTAAAAGTCACATTTGATATTCTGCAACTAGTTAATGAGTTTATGTATTTCGTATTCTTATCGATCCGATGCATAAAATACAATGAACTAAACTTGCAATTTATTAGTAATACCTTCATTTTTGGATCAAGTTTATGGTATCAGAGCATTTGGTTTTGAAGGTTTGATAGGAATTGCAAGCATTGGATGCTCACCAAATCAAAACTCAAGTGAGGAGAAGGCCAACTTGAGGCTCTTAACACAGAGATTAAAAGGAGACCGCATAAACAAGAGATGTCTTCACTGAGAAAACTAGGTCCTTTTGCATCTGAGGATGATGTATTTGAGTCATTTCAATTGATGAAATCCATGGTAGAGGAACTTTACCATGAAAGAGGATAGCGAAGAAATACAAAAGTTGAAGAAGGTGAATCTTCAGTAAGAGCAGAAGGAGGAGTTAGAGGTGGTGGACCTTCAGAACCTTCTTCTCCTTCAACCTCATCATCTACAAGCGAAGCAAGTGTACATCCCTCCAAGGATAAGAAACCTAAGAAAACTCATCATTATTTTGATATGGCTTTATTAAAGTTAGATGTAAAGTTTCAATTACCCACTTATGATGGTGAATTAGATGCAGAAAAGATAGATAATTGGGTGAGACAGTTAGAAGTCTATTCCAGGATACAAAGGATTGTTGATGATGAAACAAAGATCCAACTTGCAAGTCTCAAATTGGGAGGCACGACTCTCATATGGTGGGAAATCAAAACTAAGGATGATCTCAATAAAAATGGTAAACAATCTCTTCCTGGAATGATTTTATCACTTCTTTGAAGAAACAATCATATCCATTAGCATACATGCAACATGAAATGATGAATTGGAAAAGTTTAAGGCAAGCTAAAGTTCAAAGTGTACAAGAATATACTCAAATATTTCATAAGAAATAATTAAATTTGGGTATTCCTTTATATACGCAAGAGACACTCCTAAAATATATTGGTGGTTTACATTCTTATCTCAAACACACTATTCTTATGCTAAATCCTTCTAACTTTGATGAAGTATGTGTACAAGCCATTCACATTGAATCAAGTAAAGAGAATGTTGGTGATAGTGTTTCTACAGATACTTGGAAAAGAAAGGATGCAGGGAAAAGGAAAGAGAAAGAGAAGAAGACAGCCACAACAAGAAAGAAGAAGCCTACTTGCAAGCATTGCAAGAAAATAGGCCATGATGAAGATCGTTGTTGGGTATTACATCCTAACTTGAAGCCAAAGAAGTATGTCAACCATGGAAGGAAGAATACCACAGCTGTGATAGTTCAAGTGGATCTTGGATCAGATTCCGGTGATGAAACACAGGTTGTAGCTATGGGGATCCAAGGTATAAATTTTGTTGCAAGTACTAGCTCTTCTAAATCAGTTGTTGTAAATGATGAGGGTAAAATGAATGAACTTTTCCACATAAGGGTTATAACAAATAATGTTAAAGTTGATACTCTTGTATGTAGTGGATCACAAGACAATCTAATCAGTGAAGAGGTTGTAAATAACTTGGGACTTGAAACTAAGTCACATCCTAAACCATATCCATTGGGATGGATATGTGGTGATAACAATTTACAAGTAACCAAGCAATGTAAAATCAAGTTTGCAATCACTTCTAATTATGTTGATGAAGTAGATCTTGATATAGTGCCATTGGACATATGTGGAATTGTATTGGGAAGCCCATACCTTTATGATAGGAAAGATATATTCTACAAGGAGGAAAATAAATATTGCTTCAAGAAAGATGGGAAAGAGGACATTGTTCGTGCTCATCGCATGAAAACTGATAGATATTTTGCAACTATAGGACAATTAAAAATAATGGTAAATGCAAGAAAAAGTTTAACACTTATGTTTGTAACAAAGCAGGAAGTTAGTGATGTTGAACATGAGATGATTCCATATGTTTCTAATAGTCATGAAGTGTCACCATGGGTACAACATGAAGTTCAGTTGCATAATTTGATTATCGTTCCTGTTCAAAAGGGGAAGCATGTTGCTTCATTCTCATTAGAATGTCTAGTATTGTTGATTAGTTTTTTGTTATTCAGTGGTGTATGGTTGCTAACTGCGACAAAGAATGTAGATGATTGTGCAATTGATGGGATGATTACTTTGGTAAACAATGCTATCTCAGTTTTCATGTTTATTGTGATTAGTCAGGTGATCATTGTCCAAGAAAAAAGGATGGATGATATAGGACAAGTGGGGAGACAGTACCCTCATTTATTACCTAAGTAAAAGAAGACTTTTGGTGGTCCAAAAGCTTCCAAAGTGGGGAGGAATGATCCAGGAGGCTCCCCAGGCTTAGAAACTGCTCAAAAATTAAAGTTCTCGGAATTGAGTGAAACCAAATCCATTGCGACTGGCTCGTCACACTGATTCCATCCATATATTTACTTTATCAAACGGGATTCATATGTGAGAGTTATCGCACTCTAATCAAATTCTCAAATAGTTAAAAATTCAAAGGGTCAACTGGCAAAACAAGTCAATGCTAACATTAGCATGACATCACCAAAGCTAATTAATGATATTGATGTGGTAGAGACATGTGGAAGCACTGCAGCAGTTGACTGGGTAGATGATATATCCAATCAGAATTGGACATGTGGCATGTGATTTGGGCAAATGTGGTGGTGCCACGTGGCCTAGGCATGGGCAGCCACGTGGCACCCAGTCAGCAGACGAATAACAAGTTCCAAAATTAAGTTTTGGGTCCATGGGTTTTGAACCCACGACCACCACCAAGCCCAAGCATCTTGAGAAAAAATCCTATTACCAATGCACCCACATAATTGCTTTTTATATGAAACACATTTAATTATATTTATGTTGCATTGTATTATATGGCGGCGAAAAGGGGGGTTGGGGCTAAGCACCAGCCCATGGTTCTATCCTTGAATGGGACCACCGATCAGAAAAAGGGCATGGGCGCATTACTAAAAATTCCATCCATTAAAACAAGGGCGTGGTTCTATGTATCCACCCCAAAAACCAGGAGCGTATGCATATTAATGCAAGAGAGTCTATTCTTTAACCAGTGGTTCCATGATATGCGCGCCATAAAATCGGGAGCTAGCACGAAGTATGGGCCAGTGCTTGGCCATATTAAGGTCCATGTGACCATTAATAGGGGGCGCGCATGTCATTTGGGGGATTAAGCCCATATTATTGTTAAAAAGTGGGTTTTTTTAACCTGTTAATGTAATTTTAAATGCTTTTTTCCTGATATTATGACCAGAATTGGTTTTTTGAGGATATCTTGGCCATTTGGAGGGGGATTTGATCCCACAAAGAGGCCATATCTTTAGGGGAAGTTGGGCTTCCTCATATGAGCATGAAAACTATATAAACCAGGATTTTTGAAGCTTTGAGAAAGACTTTTTGATGCAGGGATTTGAAGGAGCAACTTGTAATTTTTGGCCTTTTCTAATATTTTGAGAGGCATTTTCTCATGTTGTTGAGAGGAGTTTGATGATGCATGTATGAATCTGAGAAAGGAGGTCTTGCACAATAGATCTAAAGCATGTAATGTAACAACAAAGAGCCTATGTAAGAGAACTTTGAGCATTTTTAAAGAGCAATAAAGAGGTCCTCCACTTGGAAGTGGGCCCGGAAACGTAGCCAACGATTGGTGAACTTCGTTAACAAGTTCTTGTCTCTATTTATCTTTATGTTTTGTTGTTCTCTTATCTTCATTTACAACATGTTTATCAATGGTTGATCTCTTTAATCATTTATGAGCATCAAGTAAAAGTCACATTTGATATTCCGCAACTAGTTAATGAGTTTATGTATTTCACATTCTTATCGATCCGATGCATAAAATACAATGAACTAAACTTGCAATTTATCAGTAATACCTTCATTTTTGGATTAGGGACAAAAAACTCCTAGAGAGCCCAGAATGATTGAAACAGGGGGTCAATGTAATGTTCTTGACTTGGCTAGTCTAGGAAACGCTGCTAATGTGTGTGTAGGATCAAAGGTTTACAGCATATAAATGATCATACAAATAATAAACGTGACAAAGGACTGCAAAGTTTGTATTATGATATCTCTGTGGATTACAAAATGGTTGTATGCGGATGAATAACTGACAATACTCGACTAGATCAACATACAAAGGATCTTAGCTAGAATATAAATAAGCAACTGCGGTTGAATAAAATAACAACACTCAACTAGATCAAAAGACAAAAGAATCTTAGCCGGAATACAAATAAGCAACTAAAAGATAATACCCGGAATATGGGAGCACTGCGGAATCAATGAAGAATGATGGAATACCTGGATGATCTTCCCGGTGACTAGGGTGTGTCTTTCAACAACAAAATCAGCCAACTGGTGTCTTCCTCCTGGAATACACTAAACTATCTATCCTGAGATGCGCCTCTTCTTCTCAATGACAAGTCATAATCTGCATAATGATGAATTAGGTCATTGACCCTTCCTTTATAGCTTTCCAAAACCCTAAATCATGCTGAAACCCTAATTCGTTGTTGATTTCCAAAACCCTAAATCATGTTGAAACCCTAATTCGTTGTTGACTTCCAAAACCCTAAATCACTACTGAAACCCTAATTCACTATTGACTTCTATTTTTATCTCATAATGACTTAAAAGTGCTTTTAACCCTTTTTAGCTCAATGTCACTTTTTGAATATAAAACCTGTGACTGGAGTGACCTCTAGTAACCTTGTTTACCCCTCTTTGGCCCTGGCTATAGTCTAATGGGGCAGTTTACACCATTAAGCCTCCTCTTCTGGAGCTCCTATTTGGAAAGGGACATTACAGTCCTCCCTTCCTGAAATTGCTTGTCCTCAAGAAATACCAGTCTAGGGTGTTGCAACACCTTCTCGCTCTTCCAAGTAGAGTCCTCTATTGGAATCCCTCTGCATCTGATCAAACACTCTCTGATGAACCTTCTCCTTAGTTTCCTCTCCTAGAACTCCAAAACCTCCTCCGGAACTAACTTCAATTGTCCCTCCTCATCCAACGAGGGAAGCTCCTCTAATGTGTTAATGAATTTTCCCACTTCCTTTTTTAGGCAAGACACGTGGAACACGTTATGAATCTTTCCCTCCTATAAAATCTCTAGCTCGTAAGAAACCTTGATTACTCGGTGCATGATCCTGTAAGGACCATAAAATATGGGATTGAGCTTCTTGGCCCCACTCTTCTTCAGAGATGACTATCTGTAGGGTTGGAGTCTCAAGAAAACCAAATCTCCAACCTCAAAGTTGCGTTCTATCCTGTGCCTGTTCGCACTTATCTTCTATCGGTTTTGCATTGTCTGCAGGTTCTATTTCAACAACTTGAGAATCTCTTGACTCTCTATGATCCAATCCTTGGCCTTGGGAGCTCTGCTCTCCCTGAATACCAAGTCTACCAAAGTGGGAGCATCATATCCGTACAATTCTTGGAAGGGTGTCATACCAATGGACATGTGGAAGGTGGTGTTGTAGCAATGTTCTCCTAAATGTAACCACTTTACCCTCGTTCTCTACTGTCCTCCTACATAGTTCCTCAAATACCCTTCAACCCACTTGTTTACAATCTCGGTATGCCCATCTTTCTGAGGGTGATAGTTGGTGCTAGGTGTCAATTCTATCCCCACTAATGGAAACAACTCTCTCCAAAATGTCCCTATGAACCGTCTGTCCCTGTCACTGACGATGTTCTTCGGCAACCCATGAAGTCTAAAGACCTCCCTGAAGAAAATATCGGCTACCTGAACTACATTATACTATGTCGATATGGCGTATAAGTGAGAAAACTTGGTCAATATTTCGACCACTACATAGATACAGTCCTTACCCTGGACCTTGGGTAGATCGGTGATGAAGTCCATAGATATACTCTCCCATTTCTACTCTGGAATGGGGAGTGGTTGAAGTAGCCCTGGTGGAAGAGCATGCTCTGACTTGTTCTGTTGGCAAGTCACACACTCACTGATGTGTCTCATAACATCTTGTTTGAGGCCCTTCCATGAGAACCTCTCATTGATCTGTCTGTAGGTTTTGAAAAACCCCTGATGGCCTGCTAGAGGTAAATCATGAACTGCGGTGAGGATATTCTTCTTAAGCCCTGAATCTGGCACAAACTAGACTCTATCCTTGTAAAATATGACATCGTCAATGACCCTATATTGGCCATTCTGTATCTTCCCATCCATCACCTCACAAGCGAACTTGTTCTTGGAATATTCCACTAACAAGTGGGATTTCCAATCTGCTGAAATCTCCATCAAAGAACATGTCGCAGGTCTCCTCGATAGTGCATTGACCCAAATGTTCTTCTTCCCCTTGACATACTCCATGTCAAATTCAAATGCCTGTACCTTCGTCACCCATTTCTGTTGGTGCTCACTGAGGTCTTTATGCTCAAGTAAATACTTCAAATTGTTGTGATCGGTCTTGACCATGAATTTGCTGCCCACCAAATATTTTCTGAACTTGGTCAAGGCATGCATGATTGCCAACATTTCCTTGTCATAAATGGAGTAAAACCTCTCAGGTTGAATAAGCTTCTGGCTCTCGAATACAATGGGGTGTCCTCCCTGCATCAAAACTACACTGATCCCTTCGTCGGATGTGTCACACTCTATTACAAATGGCAGGGTGAAGTCTGGTAGTGCCAACACTGGACAAGTGCCCGTGACTTCCTTCATGTGATCAAAGGATTCATGTGTTTTCTCGATCCATATGAAGGCCCCATTCTTGGTAAGATCTGTCAGCGGTGCTCCAAGCTAAGAAAAACCCCAGACAAACCGCCTGTAATAGCTGCATAGCCCGAAGAAGCTCCTCAATTCTGTCACGTTCTTGGGCATCGACCAATCCAGAATGGCCCTGATCTTCTCTTGGTGCACCTGTACCCCCTTTACATTGATGATGTGGCCTAAGTAAATCATCTATGTCATACCAAACTCACACTTGGAATCTTTGGCATATAATGACTATGCCTCCATGATGCTCAATACCTCATCCAGGTGCCTCATATTCTCTTTCCATGACCGGCTATAGATCAAGATGTCATCAAAGAAAACCAAGACTGATTTCCTTAATTGATCCATGAATATATGGTTCATGCAAGACTGGAATGTAGCAGGTGCATTGGTTAGCCCAAATGGCATAACGAGGAACTCAAAGTGTCCAAAATGACATCGAAATGTCATCTTCTCTATGTCCTGCTCTCAGATGTTGATCTAATGATATCCAGAGTGTAGATCAATTTTTGAGAAGAAAACTACCCTATGCAGTTCATCCATCAACTCGTCAATGCATGGGATAGGGTATTGGTTCTTGATGGTTTTCTTGTTCAAGGCTCGATAATCAATGCACATCCTCATGGTGCCATCCTTCTTCAAAACTAAGACAACTGAAGAAGAAAATGGGTTGTTGCTCGGTCTATTGTGTCCCATCGCCAACAATTCCTTGATTTCCTTCTCTATATCATCCTTGAACCTCCTAGGATGATGATAGGGGGGGGGTAATCATAGGTTTGGCCCCCTCCTCCAACTCAATGGTGTGCTCAAACCACCTGTCAAGTGGTCTCCCTGGTGGAATTTCCTCAAAGACCTATTGATGTCATCCCAATAAATTCTTGATCTCTGTATGGTATTGTTGTCGACCTTCGAAATCCTTCTGAGTAGTGATCAAGCATTCTATGGCATATGCTACCTCCCCATGTCTAAATATCCTCTCCATCCTCTTGGCTGAAACTGTCCTGGGTGCTCCTGTCAACATACCTCTTAGAGCAACCTTCTTCCCATCCTGATCTCTAAATCCCATTTCCAAGGTTTGGTAGTTGGTAGTGATTTTTCCCAAGGTAATCATCCACTGAACTCCTAACACCACATCTATGTCCGATAGGTCAACCACATAAAATGTGTCTCTCACTGTGTAGTTGCCTAACTTCATCTCTAAGTTTGGAACTCTTTCTAGACACTCCACTGTGTGGCCATCTACTACCGCAACATCAAACCCCTCAAACTCCTCTGTTTGAAGTGCCCGTCTCAATACTAGTGAAGCGTCGATGATGTTGTGGGTGGCCCCACCATCTATTAGGGAGATTTCCCACTGCCCCTAAATAATTCCTCCGATACGGAGGGTATCATACCTGGGAACACCAAAAAGGGTCACTATGACACCTCCCTTTATTGGTTTCCTTCTGTTAGCATGTTATGGCAGTTGTGGGACTACTAGAGGATGGGCTCCTGCTGGTGTCGGTGGTCTATGGGGAGGCTACTCCTCTGTTGGTGCTGACTCCTCCTCTGAACTAATGGATCCACTGTCCTACTCCTCCTCCTCACTATCCTCATTGTCTGTTGCTACCTCAATATAATAAATCTCTCCCTTGCCCATGCACCTATGTCCTGGGACCCAAGGATCTCTGTAGCTGAAGTAAATATTTTTCCTCATAAGATCTCACCTAGTCTCATCATCCAACTTCTCCTTCCCCTTTCATTCTCTCTGGAATGGCTTCATGTCTCAATCCCTCTGGGGAACAAATGGTTTGGAGAAAGTTTTAATCTTTGGCACTGAGTATTCCAGATCTCGAGTGCGAAGGATGGCATCCTGCAAAGTGGGAGGCCTGTATGCCTTTACCCGTCCTTTCAAAGGCTCTGTGAGTCCTTCTGTGAATAGCATGATCAGCCTGGGCTCTGATATATCTTTCACTACCACGACTACCCACTGAAAATCTGTGATGAATGCCTTTGTTGTGCCAGTTTGTCTCAACTGGGCTAGATCCATGAAGTGTATCTCAGGATCCTTCCTGTCAAACCTGTCCATGAGCCTATCTGTAAACTCCCTATAGGAGATGATGTGACTGTGATCCAATGTCACCAGTCCATGGTACCACCACTCGTGTGACTTACCCTCCAAGTGTAAGGTCGCAAAACTGATGGCCTCTGTCTCAGTCATCTGGTTGAGCTTGTAATATGTGTCTAGCTTCTGTACCCAAGATCTGGCGGTGTATTTGGACAATCCGTCAAAAGAAGGGATGGTGAGTTTCCCAACTTTTCGGATGAAATTGAGGTTATGCCCTTGCTACTGTTGTGGTCCTCCCCTCTTTGGCTCTCTGGGGTGGTTCCTGATTCTAAGTCCACAGTACTCGAATAAGTTCATGTCCTGATGGAAGTCACAACCCAATGATGTGTACTCCCTCCTATTCTCTGCAATGTCGTCAGCATGAGTGGGTGGCCTCTATGGTATCGGTGGCGGTGCCGCTACTGGGGGTTCCCTCTGGAAAATGGGAAACAAGGGTCTGGAAATCCTACTCATAGAGGTGTATGTGCGAGAGGGTGACTGGGGTCTACTGCCTGCTTCTGAGTTCCCCTGTGCTACATGAGGGACTTGTGTATCTAGGGTGCCCACTCTAGAAAATCTATCAACCACTTGTGCCAAGGACTAAGACATGGTTCGTTGACTAGCTAACATATTGTTGATAACCTGCATGAAAGTTGCCTCTGGATCTGCAAGGGCCTTTCCACTGCCCTCTGGTCACTCATATCTATCTCCTAGCATCCTCTCTGACTCACGCTCAACCTCACACTTTGCCCTTCTCTTTGCTTCTCTGTGTGCCTCTTCATCTTCCTTTGAGCTAGGAGGAAAAGGGGGGAAATCATGCCTACGCCTTCTTTCCTGATTCCTGTTGTAAGTGGCATATTCATCACCTACGTGTTCACGGCCCTCTGGGTCTTCTGTTGCACTCATTGTCTTTAGTCACAGGCTGGCATAACTAAAGATTTGATACCACTGTATTGTTCTTGACTTGGCTAGTCTAGGAAACGTTGCTAATGTGTGTGTAGGATCAAAGGTTTACAACATATAAATGATCATACAAATAATAAACGCGACAAAGGACTGCAAAGTTTGTATTATGATATCTCTGTGGATTACAAAATGGCCTAATGTGGCTGAATAAATGACAATACTTGACTAGATCAACATACAAAGGATCTTAGCTGGAATATAAATAAGAAACTGTGGCTGGATAAAATAACAACACTTGGCTAGATCAAAATAAAAAAGGATCATAGCCGGAATACAAATAAGCAACTAAAAGATAATACCCAGAATATGGGAGCACTGCGGAATCAATGAAGAATGATGGAAGACCTGGATGATCTTCCCGATGACTAGGGTGTGTCTTTCAACACCGAAATCAGCCAACTGGTGTCTTCCTCCTGGAATACACTAAACTATCTCTCTTGAGATGCGCATCTTATCCTTAATGACAAGTCATAATCTGTGTAATGATGAATTAGGTCACTAACCCTTCCTTTATAGATTTCCAAAACCCTAAATCATGTTGAAACCCTAATTCACTATTGATTTCCAAAACCCTAAATAATGTTGAAACCCTAATTCGTTGTTGACTTCCAAAACCCTAAATCACTGCTGAAACCCTAATTCACTGTTGACTTCTATTTTTATCTCATAATGACTTAAAATTGCTTTTAACCCTTTTTATCTCAATGTCACTTTTCGAATATAACACTTGTGACTGGAGTGACCTCTAGTAACCCTGTTTACCCCTCTTTGGCCCTGGATATAGTCTAACAGGGCGGTTTAGACCATTAAGCCTCCTCTTCTATAGCTCCCATTTGGGAAGGGACATTACAGTCAAAGACCAAGGAAGCCACCTATTCAATGTTGGGGTTGTAAAGGAGATCACATGTTCAGAGATTGTCCTCACAGAGGTGAAAAAGTGAGAATTGTTCACAATGTACAACAAGTTGAAACAATGGAAGACATGGGCATAAATGTGCCAAGGATCTATGCAACCCTAGACAACAAGAAAGAAAAGTATCAATCACATATGAATGAAGTGGAAGGTATGATCAACAACCAAACCATTGCTATTTTAATTGATTCAGGAGCTAGTCATAGTTATATACATCCTAAGATGGTGGAAAGTTTGCATTTTCCAAAAAGAAAGCATGAGAAATCTTAGTTGGTGTAGATGGCTACAGGAGCCAAAATAAAAGTTAATGAGATGGTTAAGTCATGTCTTATGGACATGAATGGACTGAACACAAGGGAAGATTTGAACATATTGCCTTTAGGTTCTTATGACTGTCTAATTGGGATGGATTGGTTGGACCAGCATCATGATATGTTGGACTATCATAACAAGGCATTTACTTGCTTAAATGAGGAAGGGAGCCTAAGAAAAGTGCAGGGAATTCCCAGGGTTGTAACCATCAGAGAAATTTCAGCATTACAGCTGAAGAATTGTTACAGAAAAGGGTGTCAAATATTTGCAGCTCATATCGAAGAGACACCTAAATATAAGGTGCCAAAATTGGAAGCTTATGCAGTCCTGGAATATTTTGAAGATGTCTTCAAGGAGGTTCCATGACTACCCCCAAAGAGAGATATTGATTTCTCTATAAATTTAATGCCTGGAGAAACTCCAGTGTCAAAGACTCCTTATAGAATGAGTACACCAGAGCTGAAGGAGTTGCAAATGCATCTTGAAGAAATTCTAAAGAAGGGGAATATATTCCCAAGTGTTTCACCTTGGTCTTGTTTGTGAAGAAGAAAGATGGGACATTAAGATTGTGCATTCATTTCACATAGTTGAATAAAGTGACTGTTAAGAACAAGTATCCTCTGCCAAGGATTGATGATCTTTTTGAACAATTGAAGGATGCAAAGATATTTTCAAAGATAGATATTAGATTAGTATACCATTAGGTAAGGATTAAAGAGGAATATATCAACAAGACTTCCTTCAGGACAAGGTATGGTCATTATGAGTTCACAGTGGTGCCATTTGGGTTGTCAAATGCACCAGTTGTTTTCATGTGCTTAATGAATGGTGTTTTCCAAGAATATTTAGACAAGTTTGTCATTGTCTTTTTGGATGACATTCTTATATACTCTAGTCGGAAGAAGATCATGAGCATCATTTGAGAATGGTGTTGCAAGTATTACGAGAGCATCAGTTGTATGCCAAATTGAGAAAGTGTTCATTTTATCAGAAGCAAATTCATTATTTGGGGCATATCATTTCAAAGGATGGGATAGCAGTGGATCCCGAGAAGATAGAATCCATTAGAGAATGGTCATCGCAAAATAATGTGATAGAGGTCAGATCATTCATGGGCCTTTTAGGATACTACAGGAGATTTATTGAAGGATTTTCAAAGATTGCACACCCAATCACTTCCTTGCAAAGAAAGGGTGTGAAGTTTCAGTGGACATTGGATTGTGAAAAGAGTTTCCAACACTTGAAACAATTATTAAGAAGTGCTCCAATACTAAAGATTGCAGACTTAAATGAAGACTTCATTGTATGCACATATGCATGTAAAGAGGGACTTGGTGGAGTCCTCAGTCAAAATGGGTTTGTTATATGTTATGAATCAAGGAAGTTGAAGGATCATGAAAGACACTATGCCACTCATGATTTGGAGTTGGCAGCCATAGTGCATGCCTTGAGGTAATAGGGACACTACATCATGGGGAAAAGGTTTGAACTAAGAACATACCATAATGGTCTGAAATATTTATTTGATCAGCCAACTCTAAATGCTAGGCAAAGTAGATGGTTAGAATTTCTGAGCGAATATGACATTGATATAAAGGATATCAAGGGGAAAGAGAACAAAGTTGAGGATTCACTCAGAAGAAGAGTGCATGAAATGCATGATACAACCATTAGCATGTACCAATCAGATTTGAAAGACAGAATTACAGAGGCTGCCAAATTAGATTTGCATTACAAGGAATTAGTGGCAAAATTAAAACAAGGTATTTTGCAGCAGAAAATTGAAGATTACAAGCTAGATAATGATGAAATTCTCATGTACAGGGGAAGAATTTATGTACCAAATTCTAATGAATTGAAAAATATGATATTGAGAGAAATGCATAATGTACCTTATGTTGGGCACCCAGGATATCAGAAAACTATTTCAGCTGTAAAGAGCCAATATTATTGGCCAGGCATGAAGAAAGAGGTTGTTGATTTTATTGTCAGATGTTTGGAATGCCAAAAAGTAAAGGTTGAGCATAGACACCCAGTTGGTTTTCTACAACCATTACCCATTCCTGACTGGAAATGGGAAGTTGTAACAATGGATTTCATCACTAAAATTCCCAGAACAAACAATCAACATGATTCTATCATGGTAGTGGTGGATAAGCTTACTAAAGCTGCACATTTTGTTCTAGTTAAGCTCACTCACAAGGTAGTGAACATTGTTGATGTTTATATGAAAGAAATTGCTAGATTACATGGCATACCCAAGACAATTGTGTCTGACAGAGATCCAAAATTTACCTCAAAATTTTGGAAGGGATAGTTTAATGGATTTGGAACAAATTTGAATTTTAGTACATCTTATCATCCAGAATCAGGTGGTCAAACAGAGAGGGTGAATCAAGTGATGGAAGATATGTTAAGGATGTATGTGATGGATAAACCATCAAAATGGGAAGACTACCTACACTTGGTATAGTTTTCTTATAACAATGGGTACCAAGCATATCTAAAGTCGAGCCCATTTGAGGCACTTTATGGTAGAAAGTGCAACACACCAGTAAGCTGGGATAACCCAGTAGACAGAGCAGTGGTTGGGCCAGATTTTCTCAAGGAAATGGAGGAACAAATGATAAAAGTAAAACAAAATTTAAAGGATGCCCAAGACAGGCAGAAAATCTATGTTGATAAAGGTAGAACTCATAGGGAATTTAAAGTGGGTGACCATGTATTCTTGAAAGTGAAGGCCAACAGAAGTTCCCTGAACTTGGGAAATTGTTCAAAGTTGGCAGTTCGCTATTGTGGGCCATTTGAAATACTAGAGAGGATTGGTTCAGTTGCTTATATGATTGGATTGACTGCATCTATGTCTGTTCATAATGTATTCCATGTATCATTGCTAAAGAAATATATACCTGATGTTAATCATGTTATTGATTGGAATGTGATTCAGATGGAACAAGAAGGTGCTTTCCAAGTGCATCTGGTACGCATTCTGGACCAGAAAATCAAAAAGATCTGGAATCGAGCCATAGAGCTTGTAAAGGTCTAATGGACCTGGTACAATCCTGAGGATGATACTTGGGAACATGAGGATGTAATGCGGGTAGAATACCCACATCTTTTTGAGGATTTTTGAATTTTTGTTGTACATGGGTACATGATGCACTGAGGATAGTGCATAAATAAGGGGAGGGGATTGTAATATCCCTAAGTCCGAACCAAAATATAATGTAAATGAAAATGTACTTAAGATGGTGAGTTGTTTGATATCATTTTTGTATGCACATTTCATGGAATAGTGCATGCATGTACTACACAGTGAAATGATGAAGTGTGCACATTCCAGAATATTGCACGCAACATCTTAAGTGTGCGTGATTGTGAGGCCAGCGAGCCTTTGTATATATGGTATGTTTTAGAGGCTGGTGAGTTAGTTATTATAAGATATGATGCTTATGTTGGATTAGGCTGGAGAGCCTATATGTTAAAGGCTAGTGCGTCTATTTTTGTATATGTTTCATAATTAATATAAAATACATCATTGCATGCAGACCAACCATGATAAAGGAGATGGAGGACTAAACTCCACTAGTTAGGGAAAGGGAGGGGCTAATTTAAGGAAATGGGCTAAGCTAGAGAGCTTAAGCCAAAAAGGAATATTATATTAATATTTCTTAAATATAAAGTATGGATAATTATTTTATCCTAAGTTCTAAAGTTGGGGACAAGTGGGCCAAAGTAGCTCCCAACATGACAAGTGTCAAGTTGGGGACATGCATACATATTGTTGGGACTTAGTTCATTTCCTATCATTTTTTCCATCATTCTTCCCATCATTTAGTCATCTAGTCAATCATCCATGAGCATGCATACACCCATTGAGATATCTTGTGTACCTTCATGACTGTACTTGAACATGTATCCATGGCCATTTTGTGAGGGTGTAGCTGGTTAGCTTGGGAGCTGGATTGATGAAGCGGGTTGGCAGGCCCATGGGATATTGAAAAGGTGAGTTTTCAGGCCCATGAGCAATTCGTTGGGTGAGAAAATTGTTGGGGATTGATTTCCTGAAGGTGATAAACTGTAGCTACAGTGCTCTGAGACTTTCTGTCTGGCTTGTTACTAAAGCCCAAAAAAGGAAGTGGGGCAGCCGAAGGACTGTTGAGCAGAGAATGGGCACACTTCCTGGGTGGGACAGACATGTGGGGAATGAGGGATTGTAGGCTGTTAGTTTGAGTTGGCACCTATCATGGAGTCTTTCCTGTTGTCTATGAGCCTTTAGCCTAGTTAGGAATCCCTTTACCCAGGTGGAGTTTAGTCCCAACTCGGGGTTGACTCACTGTTGAGAGTGATGAACAGTGTGGTCTAAGGCTGGGAGTTTCATGGAAGGTCTGCACGCAGTTGGTGACATTATTACCAAGATAAGTGTCAATTGTGTGACAAATTTACATGTTTCATTGTTATTTACATGCTTATTTTTATGGGTTTTCATATGTGTGGTTATAACTGTGTTTAGTTTTATGGGTATTTATTGTATATGTTGCATGTATATGTTTACTGTTACTTCAGTGTGAATCCTTGTATTTACAGATGTATTTGTATGTTTTTGTTTTATATATAATGCTTCCACAAGAGTTATGTGTGTATGTATCTTAACTGCATGCAGTTTGAAAAACGTTATGTGGCATAGCTCAGTTGGATACTGGGTATGTTACAATATGCTCCGCGGAGAGAACAGTAAGAGTTCTATAGCGTAGCATGGCCCGACATGGATGGTCGGGGACGTTACAGGTCTCATCACAAGCCAACCTATCACATCCATCCGTATATAACGGTATGACATTACCATTTTTGACCATCACACCAGGATAATGGCTCTCAGTTTCATGGTTGAGGGAAAGGGGGTCTCATCATGATCCAACCTTCTTATTTCAGTGAAAGTACTTGTGGGTGACACTATCGATATCTAGTCTCCATGCCAAGGAAGTAGCATTCAACTTTCCCAATGCTATATTGAAATTAAATACAAAGAAGGAAAGCTAAAATGCAATTGATGGGCTTGGAAAAAATGCATTATGGATGAAGGTGTGGCACACCCTCCACAAAGGTAGCCATAAATGAGATATTATGGACCCTTGCATATCATGAACCCCATGCCCATTGAGTACTTCCCCCATCCATTTCATTTCATTCACATGACTTAGATAGGGATTTTCCTAGTCTTAGGGGGTTTAATCCATTGAAAAGAAGTACCATGCCAACCCACTGTTGGGCTCCAAAAATGTCATACAAATATCACTCATTACCATACATTTTTCACCTATGCTTCCATTACATCACTCATTATTCACTACCATGTCACTTCATTTTCCCTATTATTCACCATTAATGGGTCTCATTTATATTTTCCAAACATTATTTATTTTCAA
>ML784907.1:359833-370960 GCA_009831015.1 Picea engelmannii | reverse complement strand
TTGATTAAAAATTAGAAAATAATATATTTTACTTCATATATGGAAAGTGGATTGTTTTTGTGACATGTGTAGGTGCCAAGGAATCTTCCAAGACACCTTTATGTGGCCTTGAATGATCAAATTCGAATTTGATAAGATAAGAGATCATGATCTCATGGAGAAGATCAAGGACAAAAGAGGGTTGTGTCTAGATGGTTGAGAGATGTATGAAACTAAAGAGAGATTAGTGTATGATCATTATGAGTTTGTTACTCATTCCATTGTATAAATAGGAGTACAATCTCCTCCATTTGTAATCCTGAATATTGTAATCTTAGAATTAGAGAGAGTTGTAATCTTAGAGTTGGTTTGTAATGGAGATTTTGAAATAAAGAATCATACTTCGATTTTGCTTTTACATCTGAGTCTCCTTTAAAGTGGTGTGCTTGTGGAGTTATGGAGGGCCCCCATGGCCTCACTTGCATGCTGATTTGCTTATTTTAGGTATAAGTTAATTTATGTTTTTGTTTGATTTCAACTTTTAAAGTTTTGTTAAATGTTCTAATACTGGAAGGATCTTATTTGAAAGTGTTTTTGTAAGAGAACCATAAGATCTTAGACAATTATTAGATTTAGGTTTGTTTCATTTCAGCTTTTAAGTTTTGTTAAATGTTCTAATATTGGAGGAGATACTAAAATTCAGGTGTTCTTGTAAGAGAACCTTAGGGTCTTGACAATTGTTAGATCTAGGTTTGATTAGTTGTTGAAAGAGATTTTGATGAATATGTTCTTGTAAGGGAACTTTAAGATCTTGAACATATTAGGAATCTTTCTAGATCTGTATATTTTAGGTAGAGCTTCTAAGTTTACCTTCCCGGGTTGACATTAAATTAAACTCTGATTGACATCATCAATTAGAACTAAACATTTTGGCGTCGTTGTCGGGGAAGTGCAACTAGAAGGATTGAGTAATTATTTTTTGCATTTGATTTTATGGACTAACTTGTGAACCCTAGTGACAGCAAGATCTTCATAAAGGAGTTCAAAGTTTGGAGCATTTTTTATTTTATTTTCGCACATATTTAATTTAAATTCAGTGTTTGTTTTAAACCCCCCATTTCTCACTAATCCATCTACGGATGAGGAATTTAAAGATTATAAACAGGTACTTCTTGGAGAGAAAGAACAATAATGAAGACTGGTTTCAAAAGAACCTTGCGCCAACTCCAAGAATAAGATAGGTTACTCACATCCTTGCAAACAATCAGGTAAAAAATTTAAATCTTGATGTGAGCATTTTTGAATTTTTAATCCGTAGATGGCTTCACTGGAAGCATTCTTTTACTTAGAAAATAAAACATCTTTCAAAGTTAATGTAGAATAGATTAAAAATAAAAATAAAAAATAAAACGAGATCTCGTAGAATTTTCTTTTGTAGAAAATCTTGATTATGTCCACGCTAACCTGCAGAAATAAAAATAATTCAAGAAATAACGATCAGAAAGATAAGAAAATCTATTGAATTATTTAAAAAAATAATAAAAAAAATCTTGTCGGAAATTTAATTGCAGATCTCCTATCGTTCGTTTGAGTCCTAATAAAAATAAATATTCTCTTGTATTATTCCTGTTAAATTATAATTTACACCAGTGGCTCTACCACCATATTTTCCAACTTTTCTCTTTATCCTCAATTTATGTACCATCTTCGTCGTTCACAATTCCTCCAAGTCTTCAATGACAGACCCTTTTGGAACTCGTCAATTTTATTTAGGCTGGTTCGAACAAGCTGAATGAATCTCTATAGGAAGAGCTGGAAAAGATGTTCTCGGAAAACCTTTTCCGCTGCTTGCCTCCTACTGCGCATGAAAATACAGGATTTGAAGTCTTTGACCCGGAAGAAGAGGAACCATGTATGGAACCTACTTGGCCACATTTGTAAATAGTGTATGAACTTCTGCTGTAACCCAAGTGACAAGATATAATGGAGAAAAACCCAAGTGACCTGTGGTGGCAAGTTGGTGTGGATGATGACCAAGTTCTGGGTCACTGTGGTGGTGATGCGGGTCTCTAGCATGCAAAAGGAAACTGTTGGTCATGTGATCTCTCAACACTCCATATTTCCAACCCGAGCTCCTCAAGACATAATCTCCTTAGTTATACACAAAATAGGGATAACATCTAGTTCCTACTTGGGGACATGTGCTCGTTGCAGAGTGCATGAGAACCACAACATCTCCTGGTAGACCCGTGCTTGCAAGGAAACATCAAAATTTTAAGTGCAGGATTTCCTACTCATCCTCATTCTTTTGACAAAATTTCTAACTAAGTATACATATATGATGATGAAATCAATAATGCAAGTAGAAAAAAATGAAAATGCAATGCAACTAGACTAATATGAGAAAAAAAATGAAATATGAAAGAAATCAAGATGACTTACCTAGTTACCTTGGGTCCTAGGACCCTGAAGATCAAGTCTTGAAGGTGTCAGGTGAAATTGTACAACCGGTGAAACCACCTGATCATCAGACGAAGACATTTCCCCTTGTGCTTAATCATGTGAAACAACATACATAAGCACATCACATAGTAATCATGAGAATAAATAAGCATATAATCAATCATGAAATAAAAGTCATGGAGATGGGTGGGAGGGTTTTTCTCCATGATGTCACCTTTCTTTTAGGGTTTTCTTTGTGAAAAAGTAAAATTAAAGAGAATTTTTAAATATTATCTTTGTAAATGGGAAATATTAGGGATATTTTCCCCTAATCTTGTGTTTTCCCTAATATTATGTGGACAAACTATGTTAGCTAAATTTTGTATAAATAGAGATCATAAGATCTCATTTTTATAACATAACTCTCCATTGTGAGAGGCTCTTGGAATATTTTTTTTTTATCTTTTTGGCTAGTTCTATCTCTTGTTCTTTTTTTTATGGTTGTGTCTTGGTTATGGTTGATGGAGATGGTGCACTAGCCATGGAAGGATTTCTTCATTGCTTTTTTGGTGGTTAGTCTATCTTTTATTGCCTTTTAATGCTTGAAGATGTCATTTATTTCATTTTATTATCATTTGTAAAAGTTAAATATTCTATTTTCTTAAGCCAAGTAGGGATTATAAGGGCATACACCCCTACTTGTGTTTCCACCATTTTATTGCTAAGGGAATATTGCTTCATAAGGGTTTACTAAGAGGAGTATAATTGCATAAACCCTCTTAGTTAAAACCCTAGCTAAGAGAATTTTTCCTTGGGGAGTAAAAGGATTTACACCCCCAAGGAAGTATCATATATAGCTTCTTCATATTCTCTTGACTCCATTAACCCTTTCTTAAAGGCACTATTCATTTACTTATTGCATGGGAGAAATACATTGTTGCCTTGCTAAACGTACAAATTTCGAGTTTTGAAGTTGTCTCTTTTGGATAATGATCTTGATGCCTTGGGTATTCTTCCTACCTTAGGGCATCCTATTTCTCCCACAAATTCTTATTTCTGTAGTAAAACTAACCTACATCCATTAGAGCTTCTTTAAAATCTAACCCTAACCACTAATATCTCACACACTAACCCTAGACTAACCCTCTAACCTTGCTAGTTTAACCTACTAACCTAGGAGCATCTATTGGGATAGTTTTTGGTACTTTTTTATGGTCATTTTTGTTGTTGTAATTCATTTAATGCTACATACATAAGGCTGATATACCGCTACATAAACTTACTTTTATGACAACCATCTTTATTCAGTCTTGAACTGTTATTTTCGGTCCACATTGGTTACTAGTTTTATTGTTGACATTGCTAACTAATATAGACCTTTTATTTGTTGATTAAAATTTAATTTATGGTTTATTTAATAACTTGTATGTTTTTGTATTTTAGGGAAAAAAATCATAACTTGTTGATCCATTACTATACTTGGTTGGAAAATGGTTTTTTCCTGTGTCTTAGGAAGGTACAGGTGCACCGACAACTATCTCTTTACTTGATATCCATTTACATCTCTTTACTTATCATTTTAAACCAATCTATTATTCCATAAATTGACCTTCCGGGGAACTTCTCCTTAAACCTCCCTTCATCCTTCTCATTCCCCCCAGGGTCTCTAGGATCGCCTCCCAGGAGTTACCTTAGTCACCCCCTAAGTGTGAGACCTACATCGAGGTGACATTGGGTGAAGTGTCCCATAGTTGTAGCACATGATTTTCTTGGTTGGGTCAGGATTTTCCCAACCTACAAATTGTGCTATAACAGGTCCATGATCTCTATTTAAAGAAAAAGGAGGGTCATTTATTGATGATTGATTGTGAGAAAAATTTATGTATTTTTTTCTTTTAGCACTAATATACTGCCTTAAGTAGCCATGTTGGCAAGGGATGTGGATTGTTTCCCTCTTTGATTATTTTAACCACATAATATACCAGTGAATTTACATTTGAAGTATCTGTGTGAGTGGTTGCTTCAGTAATTTGACCTATGTGGAAATACCATGTTTATCGAACATGGAATCAAATATTATATGAAGACCCACTACTATCGTTGATCAAGATCATGAGTGTATAGTATTACATGCATCAAAAGATTTCTAAGATCTATGCATTTCTAGGCTAAGAGAGTTGTACCATTTCATGTAGAGCATTTCTTTCAGTGGGGAACACTTTTCATTTCACCCAAAAAGGTTTTTGTTTCCCAAGATATGACCATTTTTTGTTAGATTTGAAGGTATAAATTTCCATTACAAATTTTTTTATTTTTTAATATTATGTTAATATTTTGATTTTTTTGTTTATATTTTGGGTTTTCTACCTTTCCATTATGTGTATGCTCTTTTTCATGTGCCTTGTGCAATATTGGAAAACCAAATATAGAGTGGAAAGTGTTTTTTTTCCTTTTTAGGTATGCTCTTTGTTCTGCACTTTATGTGATCTCAAAAAATCAGAACCATAGAGAAAAATTCCATTATCTAGGTAGGCTAACCAATATCTAACCCTGATCCTTTCATGTTTCAAATTTGATTTTTTCAAAAATTCTGTTGTTTTTTGTGTAATTATGTTGAAGTTTTTTATAAGAAAAAATATGATTTTTCAGGATAAACACACACTTAGAGGGAAAGAATATAAAATAAAAAGACACCTCACCCCTCCTCTTTCATAATATTTGTTACATATTTAACATTAGCTCACTTGGATGAAAGTTACTTTATAATTAATTAAGAAGTCTTGAGTTCAAGTCTTTATTTTCATTAAGTTGTTTTTTGAAAAAGTTCTTGCAAATTTAAGTTATCACATAACTTTATTGTAAAGTGTTTTTCACTTAAATTATAAAAGTGAATCGTTATAAAGTAATTCTAATGTTCTTTTTTTAAGTTACTTTTTGCATGGAACTTTAATTTATGTGATTCTTACTTCTTTTATAAAATTGGGTCACTTATTGTAAAAGTGAGCTTAGAGGAAAAATTAAAGGAAGGGAACATTTTTTTACTCAGAGACCCCATTATGCACCCATCACCACGTGGGTGACCTCTACCTTCCACATGGCACTTTGGTTACCTTTTATTCCTTTTTTAAGAAGGGAATAACTTTGACATCTAAAATTTATTTTTAGTGCACTTTTTTTAATTGCTTATTTTTTTTAGAGTTTTCCATCCAAATAGTCAGCTTATTTTCTTTGATCCATCTTACCTATTGTTGATGTTTGAATCGGTTAAGATCGAAACAAAAAACACATGAAGATATGAATCCCCTTGAATTTTTATATATGTGGTACTCGTCTTTGGCTAAAATATATATCTTGAATATCTTGGATTAGGTAGAATGCTAAATAACAAACTTTGTATGTTTATTGCTTTGATTTATACATGGAATAGTTATTTAATAACCTAATCTAATGTTTATGTGTAGTAAGAAGTTTTTTAATTGTGGATATATTGAAGGAAGGTTTCAATATCAGATTATACATATCCTGATCATCATATATACAACCCTCTAAATCACCTATAAATAATGCATGCATCTATATCTTCTCACAAGAAAAATGAGGAAATAGTTTTGATCATCTCAAAGAACTTTAAATGAGTTTTGCATTTATAAATTGAAATAATTTTATGGTAAATCTTCAAAAATATCTTCCTCGAAGATCCCAAGATCCAAGAAATCATTAACTTAAAATCCCGAAGTAGTTCTCTGTAGAATTTTATTCATAAAATATATTCAACAATATACAAAATATCTGCAAATCAATTGACTAGTGACTTCGAAACAAAGCTTGTCAAGAAAGAACTAAATTCCCATGAATCCAATAAAAAATCATGGCTTACATATGATAGTCCATATATGGTTGTAAATACTCCATTATCATATAAGAAAAGTGTTGGAAGATTACAAAAGAAACACTCAAGAACTCAGCCTTATGTTTGGTTCATAAATACAAACATAAAGCCTTGAGAAATTAGTGTAGAAAAAGTAGAAGAATATAGAAGATGGATATCTCTTTTTTCTGATCAGAATCTTGGTTGTATTTTGATGGTTGGACCCTTCTCTCGTGATCTTATTATTTCTTTCTTCTAACCCCTTGATGGAGCCCTTTCTTTGCTTTTTAAAATCGGCTCCTCTAACTTCTTAAGTAGTTAGGGATTTGTCTTTCTTGGAATAACCACTTTAATTAATGCCTCATTAAAGTGTCACTAATAAATTTGTATCATTGACATTTGTATTTTATAATGGGCCTTTTTGTATTTAATAAAAGTTTTTAAATAAACTTTTATTTTGATATTTTAATTGGTTTCCTTTTAAAAGAGAGGATTGTATTTTAATTGTATGGGTGTGATATTCAATTTCTAAGCCATGGAAACCAATTTAGATATAATATTCATTATCTCATATTTCCAACAAGTCCTCCAGGGTGAGATTTTGATTTCTGAATCTCAAGATATGACCTCGTGAAGTTGAGGTACCAAGCAGATTTATCAGCAAAACATAAAAATATAGTTGATTGTTCTATCAATTTATGAGAAACATATAGTCAATTTAAACCCTTGAAACCTATTCCATCATATTCCTTGTTGAATTACCTTTCCAATGATGTAATTGTTTCCCAAATCTGACTCTCATATCTCAAGTTATAGCTCTCGAAAAATCAAGGCTCATCAGTCGTTGATCAGTTTTCATGGGTCAATCTTGGCCATTGATTTGAATTCGTCCTTCTCCTTTAAAAATTCAAATTTTTCATGGGAAATATATATCCCACATGCATGGTAGTTTTTGAGATTTTGTAGTATATATCAAAATTTTTATCATGCTTTATATGTGAAACATAAGATATTATGAAGACTAGGGCATTCAAGCCTTAGGAAATTAATGAAGTAATTAAACATCTTGGTTGCCCAATCATCATCCAATGGACAATCAATAAATGTTGAATCAACATGAGTCAAAAGTTGTTGGCCCTTGACCAAGTTTTAGGAGATCCTTGGTCAATTTTGACCTATTTTGAGACTTCGAAAGGCTATCGAAGGTGGAGCGCAAGACGAAGCAGAGATCACGGGATATCGGCCCCTTTTTGGGTCCTTTTTGGGATTTGGGATTATGTAACGGGTATGGGAATGTCAACCCATGGGTTTACCCATGTTTAGGCCTATTTTATAAAGTATAAATAGATGTCTAGGCAATGTAAGAGGAGGTAGTTGCAAGTTGAGCTAAGTGCTAGAGTTGGATCTATGTGATAAAGAGTTGTAAGTGATTTTTGCATACTATGTGAGACTTGCAGAGCTAAGTGCAAGTGGTTGTAATAGACTGTGGAAGGCTTTGTGCTATGACCTAACTCAGGGAAGGAGGATTTGACGAGGTGCGCGCAGATCTTCTGTCCTATGAGGAGTGGGTCTTGTGGCTCTGTGCATTGAAAGAAGATAATAAAGAAGAGAAGATTTGGTGGATGTAGCGCTAGGGTGGGGGTGAACCACGTACATGCTATGTTGCTACACTTTGTGCGATGTATTGATGTGTTTATGTGTTTATTTTCTTAGTAATTAATATAGATGAATGATTTGTTGATGCTTAGTGCTTATGGATGGATGTTAGATCTCACTGATATACATATGCTTAGTTCTTGATATGCTAAGATCTTATCTGTTTCATCATGTTAAGTGATAGATCTGGTTGAATACTATGATGCTCTATAATTAGGGTTTAATTGCGTTGTAACTGAGACTGAATATTGATGAATGTTAACTTCTAAGTGCTCTATTAAGTGTTAGAATCACAGATCTATGTCCCAGCTAAGGTTATAGACATCTAAGTCATGCAACCACCCCTGCCTCTACCTCGGGTGAGACTTCATCTGTTTCGTAGGTGTTTCCGAAAGGGCCGATAGTTAGGGTTTTGTTGGTGCGTTGTTGTAGCATTGAACCCTGGGTTTTCCCCTATGCCAACAAGTGGTTCTATTGCTGGGACTTAAAACTGTGATTGTTGGGAACTGAGGAAGAAGAAGATTTGTGCAAAGATCTGACCTGAAACTTTGACTATTGGGAATTGAGGAAGAAGAGGCTTTGTGCAAAGATCCGACCTGAAAATGTGAAAGCTCTGTACATAGATCTGTTTCCCTAGTGCGCAACATTCCACTTAACCTGTGAAGCTCTATGCCAAGAAAAGAGGTCAGATCTAAAGAAAAGAGGTAAGATCTGGAATCTCTGTACTCTGATAAAGGCAATAATAGTGAAAAGTTTTAGATATGAAAGATTTTTTCTCTATAGAAGTAAGATAAGTGGAATTTTTTTTTTCAACAATATGGATCTAGGTATGTTTGATAGATTCTATCCTAGCTTGAAAACTAGGGAACTAATAGATGAAAGAAGGTTTGATATGCGTAGATCTGATAAGAATAGTGAAATATATGTTATACCTATGTATAGAACGAATGTTTGGACTATCAAGTGGATGCAGGATCCTAGAAAGAAATGTTTGTAGGTTAGCTACCATGATCCTAGCGCATAGTACAGGAAAGGTTGGAGATCATTTAAAATAAAGAGAGGATTAACCCTCTGTTACAGTTGCAGAAAAATGGGACATCTTGCTAAGGAATGCCCCAAGAGAAGACCTAGTTGTCTCTGTTGCAAAGCTATGAACCATAAAGTATTGGATTGACCTAGAATGATTTCTAAGCTTGAAGGAATGAACATGAGACAAGAAAACCCTAAGGCAGATCCAAAAACTATGATTATGGAAGACCCCCAAAAAGAATCTGAGAAAGTATTACTATAGATAAAAGAAACCCTGAATGACCACCGACATGTCAGTTTATCAGAGATATTCAAAGAAAAAGAATGTATTGAAGTAAGAATAGGAGACTTTGACATTAATTGTGTTCTAGATGAGGAAACACAGGCGAATATCATGATAGAAAGAACTTGGGAAGCTATAGGAAGGCCTGCTATGATTCCTTCATTAGGAGGAATAGGAATATTCAAAGGAAAGTTGATAGACCTATGTGGAAATCTCACCTAGATACCTATGATTTCCAATGGGACTTCAATAGAGGAGGATTTTGAGATTGTTAAATTTATTCAAAACAACGCCCCATTTACCATGTTACTAGGAAAACCTTGGATTGAAAGAGATCGAGCTAGAAGGAAAGAAGAAGAAGAAGTTTTAAAGAAGAAGAAGTAAGAGTTAAAATATTTTATGACTATAAGGATCACACACTTGATTGAAGAACAAGAGAATAGATCGAAGCTATTTAACACTAGGAACCCGGATGTCGAAGTTGCAAGAAAACTAGAAGACCCACAGAAGATTGAAGTACCTATTCCTGATAAAGAATAAGTATCACCTTCAAATCTTAGGAAAGAATCTCAACAGTGCGAAGTGACTATGCCAAAAGAAGATAAGAATCAGAATGGAAAAAGGTATACCGAGACAAAACTCACTGGGAAGAAATCTAGAAAGCTAAGTAAGAAGAGATCTAAGATCAAAAAGTTACAGAAGGTTCCAGAGGGAACTTCGCAGAGGGAAAATTTGCAAAATTGGAACTTCGTCGGGATAACAGAACAGTGTCACATGGCACTTCATTAGGTCAAAGCAATATAGCCGTTGGGACCAATATAACTATTCGACCGACCCCCTTGAATGGGTAGAAAGGCATTTATGGTTCGCCACCAGACCATTGGATCGTGCCATAACGGACATAACAAAGTTAATGAAGGTTTCTCACCCATTGTTATCGGACTAATCGATAGGTGTGGACACTAACTGATCTCCCTAGATCCACCTGGATCTACAACAAAATAGGACAGAACATGACGCTTTCCTTAAGTTTTAGGTATTGAATTAACTAGTAGGAAGGAACAGGTAACATAACTTTATATCACTTCCTAGGGTCTTTGTTGCTCCCGCTTCACTCCGGTGCTCTCGTGAGGTCAAGACAAAGACAACACAAACCAACCAAAGTGAAGATAGCACAAACTCAATATAAACCTATGTATGTGATCAAGGAATCATACAATAAAACACAACAAGCTTTATAGGAAAGAATCATATTACTGTATCATATTAAATGTGAAAGAGATATTACAACCATGGCCTTGATGTCGTAAGGTCCCTTCCAACTCTCCTTCATTCCCCACACACTTTCACTCCAAGAATTCTGAGAGCACAGATCTGATAATATTCACAATCTATCTTGACAAAGCAAATCTCAAAGCCACTCCAACCAAGCTAATAATTCCAAGCCAACCAAAGCTAACAAGCTCAAGAACTCCTTCTCCATGAGAGATCCTCTCCTTTTATAAGTTGAAGAGGATAAGGTGAGGAGGTTAGGATGATCCCACTAATTCATGAAAGCGAGTAAGATCCAAACCATTCAGATGCCACCTCACCATGGAAGTTTCTCCTTCTAGAAGATTCGAGAAAACGCTCGTTTTTCCCACGTGTAAGCATTCTCGCACCCTTCTTATAGTGAAACCTGCGAACTGTTCGCACCCTAGCTATGATGCATCCTGCAAGAATCAGGAATTCTCGCACCCTAATACATAGGCAGCCTGTGAACTTCCTTTTTTATAAGGTTTTTACACAGGAAAATGCAACTTCTTTTCTCAGGAAAAGTTCTTCTCCCTTCTCTCTTCAGGAACTCAGGCCACTGACCCCTCTGAAGGCA
>ML784907.1:336881-359733 GCA_009831015.1 Picea engelmannii | reverse complement strand
GAAAAGTTCTTCTCCCTTCTCTCTTCAGGAACTCAGGCCACTGACCCCTCTGAAGGCAACAGATAGGTTTACATCATTAACGGTCATAGGGATGACGAAAATAATGTGTAACATAGAGCCCCCCAAAGTATGAAGTTAGAACAGAGTGATAGCTGAAATACTTTGTCGAGTGTGTGTAGGAAACAAGGAACAGTCGGTCAGAAACCTGTCAACAAACAAGGAAATATAGTACATTAATATATCGTCATTGAGGTAGGCATTCCCATATTCAGAATAAAAATGGCTCAAAGCATAAATGTCGACATGCAAAGATCCATGTCAAGTAAGATAGGTCATGGCCACCAAACATACAATGTGGATCCACGCCATTATGACTCAAATCTGAACATAGCCACCAAAAATACACTGTGGATCTATGTGTTAAAGACTCAAATTTGAACATAGACACCAGACATACAATGTGGATCTATGCAACAATACACTGAATATACTCCAACGCAACCTGAATCTGTCAGAAAAGATCCAGGGTCTTCATCTCCACCACTCTATAGTACAAATCTAACCATGCGAATACATGTGTCGAAGTCGAACATGGTAGAAACCACTTGATTACCGGTCATTAGTGTATACCATTAACAAGTGCAAGGGAAATCACCATTAATGTTAATGACTCCCAAGGTACACTAGTACAATCCAACGAATGTGAATAAATGAGTTGAAGTCGAACACTCGACGGAATCTCCCGATCAAGGGTCAATAATGAAAACCCACTGTCGAAAGGGAGGAAACTTGCCATTAAGGCATGAAAGTTCCAAGGTACCAAGTAGTTTCTATGTCTAATTCCTAGATAATGAGTTGAAGTTGACAGGAAAAGACTCGTCATAGGAGGGCCTTAATGTATCCCACATCAATGACATGAAACAAGTAAAAAGATTTGATGTAGATCAGAGTAACAAGTGATTCAGGTCTGACTCAAGGATGGTCGACGCAATATAAGGCTTAAGGACTGCAGAAATGGTCGACGCAATAGAAGGATTTTCAGGTTGAACTTCTCTTTGAACATATTGACGACACGACAATTGTCTTGGAAACACTGACTCAACAACAGGGATCATAGACCGATTTGTAATCTTAGAAGGGAGTATGATTAAGAGACAAGTGTATTTTCCAACCTAGACACAAGGCGAGTGAAAGGGTGTCATGTTCAGAAGTGACTCTTCCACAGAATGCAGTTTTAGACACAATTCTTCCCTAATTTTCCCCCCTCCATTTCTGGCGAGTACCTCTTTATTTTTACACAACCTTGAGGAGGATAACATATGCTTGTAATGTAAGCTCATACTTCGGACGAGTCCCTCAGAGTATGTTTAATGAACCCTAGGAAGGAGTGGTTCGGTCCCATATGGGCCTTTTGATGTTTTTTTAATGAGTCCAAAGAAAGAAAACTCAGGGGTTTTTCATGTTTAGAGAGTCTGAAAAACACTTAAAGAGAATTCTCCCAGTTCCTTTTTCGTAAATTAGTTCGATGAGACTGAAAAAGTGATAAACTATCGCTCATCGAATTTTTTCTTCAAATACTTTAACGAGCGTGAAAAGGACAAGGTCGCTCAACAATCTTTTCATGTTTAGAGAGTCTGAAAATAGCTTAAAGAGGACTCCAGGGGGTTCCTTTTTTGTATAAAATTTACAAGTTCGAAAAAGTGATAAAAGTTTACTCGGTTACTTTCTCATTGATTTACGAGCATGAGAAATAACAAATACTAAGCTCGGTAACTTATTCTCATGTATTTATGAGCATGAGAAAGAACAAAGACTAAGCTCGGGATTGTTTTCATTTTTACGCAAGCTTTAAAACAAAACAAAACTATGCTTGGACCTGGTTTCATTTTTATGCAAGCTTGAACCAGAGGAAACTATGCTTGAGGTAAGTGGTTTCTTTTTTACACAAGCTTGAACCATAGAAAACTATGCTTGGACTTCCCAACGCATGGTTGGTACTTAGCCCCCAGCTTAAGAAGCTAGTGGCTCAAACTTCAGCATGAAGTGACTTCCCAACACATGGTTGGTACTTAGCCCCCAGCTTAAGAAGCTAGTGGCTCAAACTTCAGCATGAAGTCCAGAGGCTATAAGTGAATGCCCCCCAAGCTTCGTTTCATCCAACTGCAAAGGAGAATGAAATGAAGCTTCAAATACTAGATGAAGGACTTGACTCAAATAGAGAGGGGGAAAACTATTTCATTTTTTAATGAGCTTGACATAGAAACAAGAACTATGCTCGTAACCTCTATTTCATTTTTTAACTAGGTTTCCATAGAGACGAAAAAAACTATCCTCGTGTGGTTTCATTTTTTAATGAGCTTGAAATTAGAAAACTATGCTCAAATACCTCTGTTTCATTTTTTAACGAGGTTGCCTCAGAGACGCAAAAACTATCCTCGAAAGTCTCTCTTCTTGATCATGGATTCCAAGAGGACAATGCTCCGGAAGGACACCATGTCAAGAGACAAAACTCGGTCATGGCTTCCAAGAGGTCTTCACTGGAAGGAAGAAACACACTCTGGAAGGACACCATGTCGAGGGTCGTGACAGGAGTAAAGAGATCAGGATCTAACAACCCTATCGAAGAGATCACCATGTCAACTACTGGATATAATTCATCAAAATTTGAAGCCATGGGCGACAATGCCACATAATTGACTTGTGGTAGGGGCGATATTGTCTGCATATAAGAACCATTCAGGGAGGCAATCCAGGTGGGGTCAATGAATGAAAGTTGATCAACAGTCACAACTCGTCCATCGTGAGGGAAATATATCACATGAAAAAGAGTAGACACAATAGATTTCATGGCATAGACATAATCTCTCCCAAGGAGTAAAGCAAAATCCAAGGGGTCTTGGACTACCATGACATCGATAAAGACAGTTTTCCCTCCCAAAGTTATAGGAAACTGAGGAAGGGTCCCTAAAGGTTGACTAGTTCTTCTATTAAAATCTAACAGATTCTGTGTAACCGGTGCAAGTGGAGGACAACCCAAATCTTGCCAAGCAATAGAGGACAAAATACTAACAGAAGAACCTTCATCTGTCAACGTTTGAGGAACGTCCCTACCAAAAACCTGCACTGTAATCTGGAAAGGCATGTGAGAGGGAAGACGAGGTCCAGTTAGCACACCCCAATCAAAATGGATGGTCTCATTACTTGGAGGGGGTCCTACGGGAGAAGGAGGAATACCCCTCGGCATGGGAGATTCTGTATCAATGAGAAAAACATGGGCAATATCGGATCTACTCTCTAACGGGAGAGTAGGAACGACCGATAATGAGATTAGATCGACCACTTGGGTTTCATTCTCCAAAGGGAGAATGGGGTCGACAGGTGGAAATGGATCGACTGCATGGGTGACACTCTCTAACGGGAGAGTGGGATCGACCAAGGATGGGATGGGATCGACCGCTTTAGTTTCACTCTCTAAGGGGAGAGCGGGATTGACCGAGGATGGTATCAGATCAACCAATTTGTCAACTGGTTCAACTAAGGACATGACCAGATTGATGAAATGATCAACTGGATTGACTGGTGAAGGGATCAGAGTGATCATTCCATCAACTATTTGAGGGTTGAGAGAAATCTTACAGTAATCAGCTGGAAGTTGAGATTGTGAAACAGTCCTGTCTTCCAGTAATTTAGAGGCTTCATCCATACAAGGGAAAAGGTGAGTGAGATGACTCCCTTTGCATAACATGCACGGGAACTTGAATCTACTTTTCTTTTTCCCAACGGTATTGTGACTGGTTGACGGGGGGTCGTCAGCATGTTGTTCAGAGGATAACGACATGGGTTGGCGAGGGCATGTAGACCATGCTTCTATAACCTTGGATATACCAGGTCAATCCTTAAGAAGATGGCTACCCTTACAAATCCTACAAGGGTACTTAGGCTTACAAGGTGTTTGGGTGATCTTGACATCATCAACACTCCCAGCACGATTAACAGAAACTGGTTGTTTTCCAACATGTTTGACAGTGGTTGGAGGTTTTGACCCTTTTTTAACTTTATTCTTCTTAATGTTCCTTTTCTTCTTCTTCTTATTCAATGGGTTACTAGCTTCAGAACTTTCACCAGACGAAGAAGATGAAACAGGAGGAGACCTCGCAAGTGAAGAAGGTGAAGAAGATCTTGCTGGTGAAGAAGGTGAAGGATCAACATGAGGTTGATGCTCTTTGGGGGAAGTGCTTACGACCGAAACACTTACTGCATTCAAGATTACCTGAGTGGAAAACAACCATACCGGTAATCCAATAGTGAGACCTGGAAGGCTCAAAGTAGCGATGTGAGGAGGACCAACGTTTCCATAAGAAGGAAAAACAAAAGGTTCCCCTGGAGCAGAGGTTCCTTCATTGGTCATTTTGGGAACTGACGCCATGAAAAACAAAAATCCAATCTAGAGTCCACTAGGGAAAACAAACAACACATGCTAAAAATCTAGGAAGCAAGCAAACAAACAAAACCTTCTCACAATGAACGCACTAGTTGGTGATGAAATCCAATGTCGTGGGAACAATGTAAGAAGGGGATAAGATAGAGCGGTTGGAAAAGTTACGTTGACGACCTACTTAACAGACTTACACCCTGGTGAAATCTCCCACACATAATCGTGGGTATACCCTCCAAGGAGCCCGATTGAGTTTGGCCAACGTCGATTCCAAGTACCGTGAAGACTTTCCCCTCCACAGTCACCTTGTGTAAATACCCTAAAGAGATAGGCCACTAAGGTTACCAATCACTACAATGATGCCTGGGGAAACAGTCGACAGTCTGATCCACGCGCAAGGGTAGGGTATCTAGTCTGAAATCAACTTGAAAGGCTTCCACTCATCATTGTGGGTATACCTCTCAAGTGACCCCCATAATACGCGCAACCTCTACACCGAGACCAACAAAGAAGGGTGAGTAACTCTGCCAGTCTCAATGTGACCTCGTGATTGACCCTTGTGTTAGAAGGGCTTCCCAGGACAAAATGTAATAAGTGGATTTAACCTCTCCCTAACTCAAGATTCTATGTTTGTTTGCAACTTTGGAAAGTTATCTTTCACACCTATTCCAAAGTCCTACAACTAATCTAATGTAGGTTTGCTACGAGAAAAGATAAAAATGTCTAATCAATTTTTATAAGCACTTTATTTTATGGTTGTTGTTACTCAAGAGGAAAATGGCGTGGACAATATGGTGTTTTGACCGACTCGAAAATTAAGCAAAGATATGAAGATGCAATCTTTTCATTTCGATGAAAGCTATGCTACGAGAAGGAGAAAACATTTATCATTCCCATATGCACGATGTCCCAAAATATATTAAACTCATCAATATCAAGATCCTCAAGAAATGAGAAAAAAGTATTGTACACCAATGCACAATTCATGGCCCCCCCTGGCCATGAGGGGGAATTTTTTTCATAATTTAAGATCAAAAAATGCCAAGAATCATGCAATTTCGTTACTTCAAATGCAAGGATGCCCCCAATATAATATAAAGCAAGAAATTAAATCTTTTTGTTTCAAAAATTTCACTAAACGCAATAATGAACTTTCTTAAAACAAAGAAACCCAAACTAAAAGTTTTCTTTTAAAGCGAACTATTAAGAAGAAATTTGATCTTTCCCTAAACAATTCTAAATAAAACACATGCTTTGTAATTGAAAGACACTCAAAGAAAGATACTAATATTTCAAAACCAAACAAAGCAAAGATGGATAAAAGCAACTCAAAGAATTTCAAGAAGACTGTAAACAGATCAATATAGTCTCCAAAAGTTCAATCCAGCTGTTCAAAGCAAAACTAGGCATCAAAAAATGACAAGACCCAATCCAAAAGTTTTCACAAACAAGTTCGCAGCCTAGCAATAGAGTGCAGTGCGAGAATTAGGTATTCTCGCAGGCTAGACATTGGTAGGGTGCGAGAAGTTCGCACCTAGCTGAACAGTAGGGTGTGAACATCAATGATTCTCGTAGGCCACTAAAGGGTACAGTGCGAGAATGCCTGTAAAAAAGAAAAAATTTGAAAAAGGGATAAATTTGAGTGAACTTTCAGATCCAGAGAGTCTGGATGGATCTCCCATAGACTCAGAGACTAGAAAACAAGAAATCAAAGCAAGGGAAACTAGACTAACTAGGAAACAATCTGTTCCCCAGTGGAGTCGCCAATTTTTTTATCAGATTAATCGGTAGGTGTGGACACTAACTGATCTCCCTAGATCCACCTGGATCTAGAACAAAACAAGACAGAACATGACGCTTTCCTTAAGTTTTAAGTATTGAATTAACTAGTAGGAAGGAACAAGTAACATACCTTTATATCTCTTCCTAGGGTCTCTGTTGCTCCCGCTTCGCTCTGGTGCTCTCGTGAGGTCAAGACCAAGACAACACAAACCAACCAAAGTGAAGATAGCACAAACTCAATATAAACCTATGTATGTGATCAAGGAATCATACAATAAAACACAACAAGCTTTATAGGAAAGAATGATATTACTGTATCATATTAAATGTGAAAGAGAGATTACAACCATGGCCTTGATGTCGTAAGGTCCCTTCCAACTGTCCTTCATTCCCCACATACTTTCACTCCAAGAATTCTGAGAGCACAGATCTGATAATATTCACAATCTATCTTGACAAAGAAAATCTCAAAGCCACTCCAACCAAGCTAATAATTCCAAGCCAACCAAAGCTAGCAAGCTCAAGAACCCCTTCTCCATGAGAGCTCCTCTCCTTTTATAAGTTGAAGAGGATAAGGTGAGGAGGTTAGGATGATCCCACTAAATCATGAAAGCGAGTAAGATCCAAACCATTCGGATGCCACCTCACCATGGAAGTTTCTCCTTCTAGAAGATTCGAGAAAACACTCGTTTTTCCCACGTGTAAGCATTCTCGCACCCTGCTTATAGTGCAACCTGTGAACTTTTTGCACCCTAGCTATGATGCAGCCTGCGAGAATCGGGCATTCTCGCACCCTAATACATAGGCAGCCTACAAACTTCCTTTTCTATAAGGTTTTTACATAGGAAAATGCAACTTCTTTTCTCAGCAAAAGTTCTTCTCCCTTCTCTCTTCAGGAACTCAGGCCACTGACCCCTCTGAAGGCAACAGATAGGTTTACATCATTAATAGTCATAGGGATGATGAAAATAATGTGTAACACCCGTTGCAAGAGATCTGCTGCCAAGTTCTCTATTTATATCATTGCGCCATGCACCGAGAACACTTTTTCTAACCATGAATCTGAGCCCACAGACTCATTGATTTTACACAGTGATCATTGTGCTATTTCCCTCTATCCCATTGTAGTTTCTAAGTTCCTCCTTGAACCCAAGATTTCCAACCCTAAGCATGTATATCAAATGAGTTCAGCACTGTAGAGAATGTTGTCGAAGAAGTTCTCATCGACCTCATGACTAAACGAGTAATGTCGATGTATGCAGGTATACAAGCGTCATCGATGAGAGGATTTCAAGCCTCTTCGTCGACTGCTTGCAGAGGCGGATCATCCTAGCCATTGACAGAAAAGAGAAGCAATCAAAAAGATGACCTAGCAAATCCAAATCTGATTCCAACCATATTGCCCGATTACATCCTGCCTCTGGCTAGCGCGGTGAATCGTGATAGTGTACCAAGATATTTAGAGTACACCATGGTCACTGCGTACCTCCCGAAGGGGATACGTGCAGTTTGAGTAGAGCAGGATAAGATCACAGCATTGAAGTTCAATGACTTCAACCTCGGATATCACAAGATCTATGGTATGCTTGCCCTATACAAGTACCTAACGAGAACGAAGGGGAAGAATTCAAAGATAATTCCTCAGTCGTGGACGATGAACCTCATGCAGTCCACCCTGTTGAATGTCATGAAGATCCCACACCTCAGAAGACACCAGGAAGTCAATGCCTGTGTCAAGCTGCTACTATGGTATTACCATGTAAATTACTTATCGCTATATAGCCACATTACAGTTAACCCAACATTGATTCACAGGATCACAGGACTGAGTATGCAAGGACCCAACCCGCAAGACCTTTATCTAGGAAAAGTCACAGATCATGCACTAGCACAGAATATCAAGGATACATATGGTGATGTTGAGAAGGGAACAAGAGGCTACAAGGTAGCTTCCATCCAGAGTGGTGCAGTGTGCCTAGCATGTCAACTAATAGCTGAAAAGTTAGTAAGGAAGAACCGACCTACACAATTCACCGACTTTGTCGTTGACCTTGCAGGGAAGTGCATGGAAGGCCTACAGATGAACTAGGTGAAGTACCTAGTTAACCAGTTGGAACTAGAATGTCGAGAAGAACAGGATCAAGGTTATGAATTTCATTTCAGCTGGCTCTTAATTCTCATTACATTTGTTTCTTGGGAGATGCAAGAAGGTGCGACCTTCCCAGACATAGAGTCGTTCAAACTGCTCACTGCGAAGTTCGCTACCCTTTGATATTAAAGTGATATGAAAAAACAGTGGCAGTCAAATGTTGTGTTTCATACATATTACCTCCAGATAAAGATATCCATAGAAGTTGAGCCTCGCATGACTCTGAACACCTTACAAAGGTTCCGACCCTTGATGAAGTTTAGCACAGATTGGCACTTCACCTACATTACAACGCGAGCAGATGAACATAAAGAGAAGCTCGAGTCGTATTAAAATCTTACATAAGAAGACCTTGAGGATATCACTAAGGACTGGTCCACTGAACTCCTTATCCCGACCAACCCTACAAATATATATGATCTTGACAGGCTAGAGGACACTCATAAAGAACATAATACACCCAAGAAAACTGAGGAGGTCCAAAATTTAAGCATCATTGTTGTAGGTGAATCCCCCTATGGACAAGTGGATTCCCTCTTGGTCTCTAGATGCCTAAGGCCAGGACAAAAAAGTTCTTAACATGGACACTGACTTCCTTTTAGATCTAATCAAGCTAATAAATGAAAGAGAAGGATAAATATATGTACCTTATTAATGGCATTTGTCCCTATAAAGTCTAGGCTGAGATTCGATCTTGAGCTCCCTAATAGGTCCTGCAAAACAAACAAATATACAATGGACTTCCTACTCTAGTGATATTAGATCAATCATAGATCCATCTACTGCAAACAAAATCATATGGAACAAGCACAAGTTTGAAAGAAACAGGCCAAGCATTGATTATATTAATGAGAATAAGTAAAAGTACTTACAATCCTTTGAATGAAGGTGCAACAGCTTCTTCCAGTTCTCCTTGTCCAACCCCTTTGCTCACTAATATCCACTGATTGATTTGATGACATCTCACTCATAAGATCATAAGTTTGATGTAATTCTCAACCTCCATTGTACCTTTTACCATGAGAAGGCCTCCTTATATAACCTTGGAGAGGTCCAACCACTTGAGAGATATTTGGGATACGTTGAGGATTCCTCTCCTTCAGTTGAGGATCTTCCCTAAGATCATGCCTTGACCATCTATTCGAATCCAACCACCTTCAGGAATTAAAGGATTCTTCCTTGATTTTCCTCAACAAACCCAAAATTTTCTCAGAAAAGGGTAGCGCTCCCCCAAAAGGTGCACAGGGCACTCAAACACTTCCCCAAAGAGGTTCAGGGAGTGCCAACACTCCCTGACAGTGGGTAGGGGAGCGCTCCTCTCCAAAATCCATTTTTTAGTGGTTCTTTCAGTAGAAAAAGGTTTGTACTCCCTATCAACTAGTTTCTCTTCTTCAAAACTAGTCTTTGGGGTGTCTTAAGTGTCTTTGTGATGTCATTAGAGGCACGACATAGGCAAGATGGAAATATTATGTTTGTGACACTTGCAACACTTGTAGTCAAGATGCGACACTTGCGGACAAGATGCGACACTTATAACACTTGTAATGACGACACTTGTGACACTATCGAAGTGAGTAATTTTGAGGTGTAACAGATTCCCCCCCAAAGCATGAATTTAGATGACAACGATGACTGAAGTACTTTGTGGACTTTTTCAAGCAAGGGTATGGACGCAGAGAAACCAGAAAAAGCTACACACAACCATCAAACAAATATTATGACATCTTTCAAACCCATAATTATATTGACAAAATGGTATAGCCACTGAATATACAATGTGGATCTATACTCCTATGACCTGAACTGATCATAGCCACGAAGAATACACAGTGGATCTATGAGACGACAATACATAGCCATGACCAATACAAAGTGGATCTATGTAACAGTATATGTGTCATAGTTCAAAAGAACTCCTTCGCAACCTGGGCAAAGTATACATAAGAGTGATGACACTCAACCCAAGGTCTTCTTACCGATCCCGATGCAATACAAATCTAACCATGCGAATAGATGTCTTGATGTCAAACATGGCCGAAACCACTTAATTACCGATCAATGATGTAAACCGTTAACAAACGCGAGGGAGATCACCATTGATATCAATGATTCCCAAGGTTCTATAGTACATTCCAACGAATGCGAATGAATGAGATGAAGTCGAACATCCATGGAATCATCCAATTAGAGGTCAAGTATGTAAACCAATTGTCGGACGTGAGGAGGCCTGCCATTGAGGCATGCAGATCCCAAGGTACTAAATGGTTTCTAAGTCTAGTTCTCAGATAATGTGTTGGAGTCGATAGGAATAGACTCGTCGAAGGAGGGCCTGGAAGTATCCCCCATCAACAACATGAAACGATCTAGTAGATCAAATGAACATGGACTGACACGGGTATTGAAACAGGATATTTGTGATGGATGACTCTAGAGGCAGATACTTCCCTTGAACACTGAGGCATGACAACAAAAACTTGACATGGACCAAAACTTGATAATGTAGTGGATGTTGTGACTTTCTTCAAGTGACCCAAAGGAGTAAATAAAACTCAGAGGATTGGCTCAGTGCAGAGGTTCAATGGATTAAAATGTGTGCAAAGACAAAGTGTCATGTTCAAGGGTGATCGTAAGGGTTACTGGTAATGTTCTCAAAAAACTACTTGGCTTGCTTCTTTCAATTTTCCCCCATCTAGATAGATGAGTACCTCTTTTTAATTTAATGAGCTCGAGGAGGGTAACACATGCTCGATATGACTCACCTTCAATAAGTCCCTCTTCCTTTGTTTAATGAACTAGAAGAAGTAAGGGTTCGGTCCCATATGGGCCCTTCAATGTATGATTGTTTAATGAGTCCAGAGAAGGTAAACTTGGTGGTTTTTCATATTTAAAGAGTTTGAAAACAAATTAAAGATGACTCCAATGTTGTCCTTTTTCATAATGTTAGTCTCGTGAGGCCAAAAAAGAGATAAATTATCACTCGAAAGACGCCCTTTCAAACCTTTTAACAAGTGGTAAAGGAAGCAAGATCACTCGGCAATCTTTTCATGTTTAGAGAGTCTGAAAAGAGATTAAAGACGACTCCAAGGGGTTCCTTTTTCATATATCCATGCGAGTCCGAAAAAGTGATAAAATTGTACGCGGTTACAATCTCATGTTTTTTCAAGCATGAGAAAGAACAAAGACTAAGCTCAGTATGCCCCCAGCGTGAAAGCTAGTGGCTTAACTCTAGAATGATCATCAAAGGATGGATACATGCCCTCCAAGCTTCAATTCATTCACTGACTTTGAGTTTGTCACCAATTTCTCTACTAGATGGAGAAAAAGGATAAGGGTGGATGAAATGAAGGTTCAAGAGAGGTGACTATTTCATTTTTTAATGAGCTTGACACAGGAAAAATAACTATGCTCAGGGCTCCAGATTGTTGTTTCATTTTTTAACGAGCTTGCTACAGAGAGGAAAACTATGCTCAAGGCCTTTGTTTCATTTTTTAACGAGCTTTCCATAGAGAATAGAAACTATGCTCATGATCTCTGTTTCATTTTTTAACGAGCTTGCTACAGAGAAGAGAAACTATGCTCGTGACCTCTCTTTCATTTTTTAATGAGCTTGCTACAGAGAAGAGAAACTATGCTCGTGGCTCTTCTTGATCATGGCTTCCAAAAGAATAACGCTCTGGAAGGTCACACGTCAAGGGACAATACTTGGTCATGGATTCCAAGAGATATTCACTGGATGGAAGAAAATCACTCTAGAAGGAACACATGTCGAGGGTCGCGACAGGGGTAAGGATACTAGGCTCCAATAGCCCTACCAAAGAGATCACCATGTCAACTACCGAATCCAAATCATCGAAAAATTGAATGCATGGGAGATGATAGAAAATTGAAATCGGGAGGGGAGATAGAGTGTATAGCTTCCCAAATTTCTTCACGAGGGGGAATAAAAGAGGATCAAGGATGGTTATCATCCCGAGGTAGCTCATCAATGCTCAACATTTCCTTAATAGATTCATCAGAAGGAAAAATTGGGGAAATGTAATCGATTGTAGATGACAAGGAACTTAACCATGATGGCATCGAGTAACTGTCGGGTACCAATAGATGTTGGTCATATGAAGAGGGAGAAGTAGATTGGGTAGAAACGTATGATGTTTCGGCTGGACTAAGTGGCACGGTGTCACCTAATGCATCGAATTCCAACAGATAAGATACAATCCAAGGGTCAGACGATTCCAAAGATTGATAAGTCGTGGTCGAAATCATATCGACGATAGAAATATGATGTGTAGTCAGTGGAAGTGGTGTAGGGAAGGTACCCATTAGGCTAGAATATTTTAGTAAGCCAACACCAACACTTTCATATGTGATCTTGTGGTCTCCCAAGAAAGGAATTTTGTTGGAAACGAGAGCGCAAGCATCGATTGTGTAGAAATATAACTGATCAATAGTGACAATTTTTCCCTGATGAGGAAATTGTACACATCGAAAAATCGATGAGGCAACGACATTCATAGCATAAAACCAACTTCTTCCAAGTAACAAGTTGTAATCGAGGGGAGCATCGACCACTTCGACATCAACAGTGACATTTTTTCCACCCAATTGGATGGGAAGGGACTGTAAAATCCCGTGGGGATGAAAACCTTGCCCATCGAATGTGCATAACATCAGTGGGGATTTGTTAAGTGCGGTTGATTTTAAACCTTTCCAACAGGCTAAAGACATGACACAAGTTGAGTCTCCCTCATCCAGAATAGTTTAGTGGATTTGTTTATTGTGAACAACAAAATCAACTTGGAAAGCAAGTTGGTGAGAGAGTCGAGACGCATAATTGTGCAGGTTAAACATGATATGGTTGGATAACTCAGGATCAATAGCGCTAATAGAAACCAAGAGCGTTCTACGTTGACTGGAGTAGTGTTGTAGAACTTCTAACGCAGGCATAGCACACGGTTCTTGAGCCAAATCTTCAACAATGTTGTAGTTCTGGGTGGCACGTGAACTAGGATTAAAGGTAGATTTATAGATAGTTCTCTTAGGAGGGTGTAAGATAGATTTGAACGTAGGTTTCTCAATCTGAAGTGGTCCATATGGAGGATTAATCGATGGAGGACTAACGGAGGATGGCGATATATCTGGTAAAGTACCGATACCATTAGTGACCTTTCCTTTGTCAGGGTTACCTGGTGTGTCATATGTCTTAGAGAGAGTGGTCAAATTAATCCCATTAAACATATAAATATGTGCACTCATCGAGGCCTCATCATGAGGATGGCTAGAATGGCCCCCAGGAGAGGGGGTTTGAGAAACCATGGATTGTTGTTGTGGAAAAGGATGAGTAAGCATAGCGGGTTGTGAATTTCCCTGGAAAAGTTTGGCCACTTCATTGCGATGTGGACAGTCTCGAGTGTAGTGATCGTCACCACAAATGATACATGGAAATTTTAGTTTTTTTTGTGGTTTCTTTTCGGTAGTAGGTGTTTGAGCTTGATTTTTTGGTTGTTCATTGTTATTAGTATTTTTTGATTTATTGTTTTTCTTTTGCTTTCCTCTGGATTGTTGTGAAGGGCTAGATTGAATTTCATTCACCTCAGAGATCTGAGTTTGGGGGGAGGTAGAGGAGAGTGTGGTCGATTGGGAAGTAGATTGAGTTTTGACAGAACCGATAACACCGTCCGCATGAGATGAGGATGATGGATTGGATGGATCAGTATTAGCTCGAACAGCATTCAGAAGCAAATCATAAAAAGTACCAGATTGTGAATAAACCAAATCTAAGTACTGAGCGTGAGAAATGGTTTATTCCTCGATGACCGTGCCACCCATAGCGACATCGTGAGCGATCAGGGGTAAAAGTGATTTAGTAAACCACTCTACCAATAATATGTCAGGAATGATTACTTTGATCATCCTTCGTCATCGTCTCCACTCATGAATGTGGTCAGAGATATGTACGGAGTCAGTTTGATGAAGGGAGGTTAAAATTTATGCACTTGTCTCATAGTGAATAGGTATTTGAAAGTGTGTGAGGAAAGACATGGAAAGGGAGTTGAAATCATGAAAAGAAGCACGTGGTAGTTCAATATACCACTTTGTTGCAGATCCCGTAAGTGTTCACTGGAAAAGACGCAAATTTATAGAATCATCCATGAGGGAGTTTGATGAACACCACAAATGGAAAGTCATCACATGGGTATTTGGATCTTCGCCATATTTTCCATCAAATTTCGAAATATCAGAAGGAAGTTTAGCTAGAATAATTGTCCAAACCAGTGAATGAAAAATAGGATCATTAGTTAACTGAGACAAGTCTGGGAGATCCAGAGTCGCAAGGAAAGGTAGTTGTCGGCTAATTTTTGGATGATACCGGTGTGTCATAGGAACACCATTAGGACCATAAACTAGTTTAGGTGGTTAGTTGTAACCAGTAGGTCCTCCTACATATGGTTGTTTCTGACCAGGATAGACAGGATTCGATGATGACTGAGAAACATTTGCATAACCTGGTGGGTTCTGAGGATTATAAGCCGGGTGATTTTCTTTCCTATAAAGAGGATGAACATTATGCCCTTGAGGAGGGTAAGGAGTAGATCATGGAGGTGGATACACATTATACCCATGGGGAGGATAAGGTTTTTGTCCTTGAGGACTCCAGGTGGTGTTTGGGATGCCACCCGGATAAGGTTGTCCATAAGTTGGTCCGGAAGGAACAAGATTTGATACTCCTCCTTATGGGTTATGATAAGAGTGCCCCCCAACATGGGGTTGGGTAAATGTGCCTCTGGAAGATACGCCCTAGGATTGTGAAGGGTTTCCAGTAGACGAAGGTTGCCCCCCTGCCAGCGGTGGATTAACGACTGGGGTATGACTGGCAAAGGGAGTTTTCCCTCCGAGAAGAACTTGAAAAGGTGGTTGTCCCCTTGGAGGGGTAGGCCCACCATAGGATGGTGGTCTTCTAGGAGGGATAGGTCCACTAGATGGTGGTTTCCCTCCTGTCGATTGAATTTGGTTAGCAAGGGTCTTCATTCTCGGGTGAAAATATGTCCCAACAGGATCGTGTGGAACATGTGGATCTGTAGAGTGAAAGTTTGTAAAAGCGGGGGTAGGGATCGAAGTGCCTTGGAAATGAGTAGAGGTGATGAGTATAGAATTAGGATAGACTTGTGTTGATGCAATAGTAGGGTTAATGACCTGATCGATGGGGTGATTCATCGTTTGACCAGATGGCCCACTTTCAACAGGAGGGTCATGAGGATTAAATGGTTGTCGAAAGGATTCAAAATGCTCATAGAGATCGTGTCCTGATGAAGTCATCCATACATAAAGAGTAGGTGTGGGATTTGTATCTACTGCAGTGTTAGGACAAACAAGAATCCTATATTCATCACCAAAGGTTGGTTCTGTGGATCCCATATATGTTTCGATAAAATCTTTCTCCGGTAATTGTGGGACCTCTTCGTCTATGACGTTCCCAAGGGATTCTAAACGAAGAAAAAGTGATTCGAGAGGGGTTAAAAACACAGATGTAGTGCGAGGAGTGGGATTCTCAACCATAACCAAAGTGCCTTTTGAATTGTCTAACAGAGGAGCAACAACACTTCTAGAGTCATATTGATTTTCTACCTCTCCATGGTAGTTGTCTTCTGGAGGGTTAGGAGGTAAGGGTTGGTAGCCTTCCGGAGGCAGCCCTTGCATCCTACGCGATCGACGAAGACCTTTGTCATCTATAAGCTCAATTTTGGAGAACAATAGTACACATTGAAAATCTAAGGCCAACTAACAAAAATAAACAGCATACGCTAATAAAATCTAGGAATCAAAACCGAGCAAACAAAACTTCTCTCGATGATCATACTAGTTGGTGATGAAATCCAACATCGTGTGATCAAGTCAAGAAGGGGCTAGGATATGGTGGAATAGTTACAATGGTGACTTGCTTAACGAACTTTCACCTTGGTGCAAGATTCCACGTAGTAATTGTGGATTTACCCTCCAAGGAGCCCGAGTGCATTTGACCAATGTCTGTCCCAGGTACAGTGAGACTTCCCTTCAATGTCACTCATGTAAGTACCTAAGGATTATGGCAACTAAGGAAACCAACTCACAGTCAGCCCCTGGGCGGGTACAGTCGATAGTCCGATCTGAACGTATGGGAAGTATAACAAGTCCATACTCAACTTGAGAGGCTCCCACACATAATCGTGGGTATACCTTCAAGTGACCCCCAATATACGATCCGACCACTACAAATAGTTGAACCAAGGAGGGATAATCTATGTAACTCACCCGAATGTGACCTCGTGCGTAACCCCTGTGTGAGAGGGGGATCCCAAAAAGCCTATATGACAATTGGATTTGACTCTCCCTATCTCAGGATGATAATGTTTGTTTTGAAAACTTTGGAGAGTTGTACTCATAGCCTAATCCAAAGTGATAATCGTAGTCTAATGTTGGTGGAAGATCCTAAAAACAAAAATGTTCTAGATAATTTTTAATTAGCATTGATTTTATGGTTGTTCTTTACTCAAAGGGTGTATGACAATGAAACTGGTGGTATGATGACTCAATTCCCAAAAATGCACAAGAAGATGATAAGAAATCATTTCTTTCGATGAATGGCTATTTAAGGGAAAGAGAAAAGTTGTTTTCACTATCAAACACTAATATGCAATGTCCTCAATCAATTTGTTTCTCAACCAAATCCAATGTAATGCTAAAAATTTCAGAAATGCCTCCTAATATCCAAACCAATCACTAAAATGTGTCCTTTTTCTTATATGTGAATGATAATCAGATGCAAAACTTCTAAATGTCAATTAGTCTTCAGGATTAAACAATCAGAAGCAAACTTCACACAAAACAAAAAATACACTCTCGTTGTGAAATAGACAAGAAGGACAAAGATAACCAAATTGCAAACAAGAACCAAAAAACCTCAAACAAAAGAGAAATGATGGAAATTTGACCTCAAAGATCAAATGAAAAGGTTCACAGACCTTTGGATTTCCTCACAAAAGTTTTCATTCAGTCATATAAAGGAGAAGAAAACAACAAGTTAACTCTAGGTCAACAAAGACAAAGAGTGGCTTCAAGGCAGGGAAATAAAATTTCAAAATCCCAAACAAAAGAGGATGAATTCTTAGAAATAAGGCGTTTGAAAACCAATACCAAGATGGAATTAGAGTATGAGGCCCTGAACAAATGCCAAAACCAAGAAATAACTTCAGGAGATGAAAATTCTAGAGAATTTCCCACAAAAATGGTGTAGTGCTCTGGTGTAAGGGCACCAGAGTGTTCCAGCACTCTATGTAAGGCCACCAGGGAGTGTTGGTGCTCTACTAGCAAGGGCAGGGGAGCGCTCTGCTACAAAAGCTCAGAAAAATGCCCAGAAACTCAGAAATTCAAGGAAATTCAGTCAATCAGGGTGATCCTGATGACATAATGAGGCAATCAAACAAATATAAGAATAAAAAAGACAATGTGGAGAAGATGAAATTAGTGGGAAAAGGGCCAAAAAAATATCTGGGAATGAAAACAAAAATCAGAGCTCCTCCCCAGTGGAGTCACCAATTTCTGTTGTAGGTGAATCCCCCTGCGAACAAGTGGATTCCCTCTTGGTCTCTAGACTCCTAAGGCCAAGACAGAAAATTTCTTAACATGGACATTGACTTCCTTTTAGATCTAATCAAGCTAATAAATGAAAGAGAAGGAGAAATATATGTACCTTATTAAAGACATTTGTCCCTGCAAAGTCCAGGCTCAGCTTCAATCTTGAGATCCTTGATAGGTCCTGCAAAACAAACAAAGATACAATGGACTTCCTACTCTACGAAGATTAGCTCAATCATAGATCCATCTACTACAGACAAACTCATATGGAACAAGCACAAGTTTGAAAGAAACAAGACAAGCATTGATTATATTAATGAGAACAAGTAAAAGTACTTACAATCCTTTGAATGAAGGTGCAGCGGCTTCTTCCAGTTCTCCTTGTCCAACCCCTTTGCTCAAGTAATCTCCACTGATTGATTTGATGAAATCTCACTCATAAGATCATAAGTTTGATGTAATTCTCAACCTCCATTGTACCTTTTACCATGAGAAGGCCTCCTTATATAACCTTGGAGAGGTCCAACCACTTGAGAGATCTTTGGGATAAGTTGAGGATTCCTCTCCTTCATTTGAGGATCTTCCCTAAGATCATCCCTTGACCATATATTCTAATCCGACCACCTTCAAGAATTGAGGGATTCTTCCCTGATTTTCCTCAACAAACCCAAATTTTTCTCAGAAAAGGGTAGCGCTCCACCAAAAGGGTGCATAGGGTGCTCAAACACTCCCCCAAAGAGGTTCAGCGAGTGCTAGCACTCCATAATAGTGGGTAGGGGAGTGATCCTCTCCAAAATCCATTTTTTAGTGGTTCTTTCAGTAGCAAAAGGTTGTTGGTAAATATGTAACAGACAACGAATGGCATGAAGAATGTACAGAGGATTGTTAGCATATTTACAGGCAGCGAAGACTTGTCATTGATGGCAAGTACAGTAGTGATGATGGCTTAAGTACAACAGTGAAGATGGCAGGATCAGAGTGTGTATGTGAAGACTCTGCAGAGGTGCAGAAGTCCAAGAATCCCTTGGGGATTTGGAAGTGAAAGCTCAGGAGGAACAACATCGAGGAGCACGTGCACAACAAAGCTCAAGATACAGGAGTTCGCAGAAGAGAAGGAAGACAGAGATCCACATTCGTTGGATCTCATTCAGAAATCTCGTCAGCCGTTAGATCGGACAGGATTTGCACGAGGTTTACCATCGGGAAAATCCAAGGTGAAATCCCGACAGAACGAGGGCCGTCAGATCTGAATATAAACAAGAAGAGCACGCTAAAGAGAAGGATAGGTCTCAGCCGTCAGATCCGAATGCAAGGTCCGACCACCATTGGATCGAGGAGAACTTGAATGGTCTTTAAAAGTGCAAGGAGGTTTGGCTGCGGTCATGGGGATAACGGTCATATGGGCCAAGAGCCTAGCCAGGAGAGCTAGTGTGTAAAGAGCGCGTCGGAGTTTCGAGGATCGCGTTTTGGAAATGTCAAAGAAACAATGCAACAGGAATCCCGATTTCCCGATATGAAAAATCACAATGTAATCTGAGCCGTCAGATCAATCTTTGATCTGGACCATTGATTCCACTCAATGGATAGGCATCGGGGATCGAGAGTTGGACATGTCAAAGTTTATTGACATCAGGAACCCCGAAATCGCGATGTGTGAAATATCGACTGAACCTGAACCGTCAGATCAAGATGTGATCTAGACTGTTGACCCAACTCATGACAGCAAACCACGTCAGCTAGGGACACGTGGCACAATCAGGTAATGATAGGTGTTAGGCTGATTCAACACTTCAGGCACATGTAAGTCACGAATCAGAGTGACACGTTGAAGTATTCAACACGTGTCAATCCACGTGTGACGTCAACAGAGTTTCAGGGATCGCAACATGGAGAGGCAAGTAAACAGTGCAACCGAAATGCTGAAATCGCGATATGCGATATCGCGACATATTTGCAGCCATCAAATTAAGAAGTGATCTGGACCGTTGATTCTCTTCATGGAGTATCGGGGATCGAGACTTTGAAATGACAAAAACACTTGACAACAAGAACCCCGAAATCGCAATATGCGATTTCGTGATTTAATCGCAGCCGTTATGATAAGAAGTTATCTGGACCATTGATTTAACTCCTTATCGGAGTTTCATGAATCGAAACTTTGAAGTGACAAAAACGTCTGACAACAAGAACCCCGAAATCGCAATTCAATCGCAGCCATTGAATCGAGAATGAATCTGGACCGTTGATTTAACTCCTTATCGGAGTTTCGTAGATCAGGACTTGAAAGTGTCGAGACACTTGGGCACAAGAATGCTGAAATGCCGAAATCTCTTTTTAAAAAGGCAAGAATAATAAAGGTCATCCAACGGTGTGGATAAAACTTGAATGTAATCGGAGGGTTACTGTTCTTTCTCACAGATTAACTATTCAGTTGCAAATCCGTTAGTGAAACGGACTCATGATGGCAAATTAGTTGTCGATCAGTTGGTGTTTATGTTGGCCAGACAGTTGTCGTCATTTTGCCCAAGGAGTTGGGAAGTTGAAATGTCATGCTCGTGTGTATAAAAGAAGATGAAACAGACTGTGTCTGGAAGGTTGTTCTGGACAGGAAAGGAATGAAACAGTAAGAAAGAAAACATAAGAGGATGCGTGGTAGGAAAGGAAGGATATGTGCAGAGTGAAATGGAATGCAGATCAGAATAGAAGAGCAAGAGAAAACGCAAAGCAGAATAACAGAACGAGTTGAAGAAGAGCAGAATGAGAGTACGAGTTGATGCAGAGTAGACCTGCTGAACAGACAGAGAAAGAGAAGATTTGCAGAACAGTTTGTGGAAGATCAGACTTACAGAAAAGAGAAAGGAAGGTAAGAATTGATTTATCTGTAAAGTTGAATGTTTATTTAGCCATTTATATTTTAGGGAGGTTGGGAGGTGCTCGGGAGGACTATTTTCCTCAGAGGTTCAAGTGGGAGCTTGAACACAGGAAGTTGTAGCTTCCATCTGGTTGCAGCCAGAGAAACTAGGGTGGTAGGGTGGTGCTAGGGAGAACAAGTGTTCTCTGTTATACAGGTTGGAGCCTGTGTAACTGGAAGTTGGTGCTTCCATCTAGTTGGTGCTGGAACATTTAGGGAGTTGATGCTTCCTTCTAGTGGGTGCTAGAGAAACCAGAGAGTTGGTGCTCTCAAACAAGTTGCATCTTGTAAAACAGAGGTAGCAGCCTCACATTGAGTTGGTGCTCAATTGTAAATTATGTACAGAACTGAAAAAGACTGCCTATCATTTCAAAGAAGAAGAGGTTTTCTCCCTTTATGGGTTTCCTCGTGAAAATCTGTCTCTGTGTGTACTTTATGTGTGACTGATGGTCTTTACTTTTATTTTCCATATGTTGTATATTGTTGATGATCACATGAAGGAAGATTAACAATATTTAAAAGGTATAAAATTGTTTAAACTCATAAACAACTGATTCACCCCCCCCCCCTCTCAGTTGTTTTTAGTATTTCCAACAATTGGTATCAGAGCGGGTTCCTTTTATTTAAAGGTAGATCTGTAAGCTTAAACATGACAAGTCTGGAAGGGACTTCAGCCTCTAAGCCCCCTTTGTTTTATGGAACAAATTTTTCCTTTTGGAAGATTAGAATGAGAACATATTTAATGGCCTTGGGTGCTGATGTTTGGGATGTAGTAGAGACTGGATATACAAAGCTTGTTGTGCTAGCCAACAAGGATGATATGTCAGAGTTTAGTTTTAACGCTAAGGGGATGAATGCTATCTTGAGTGGACTTGCTGAAGCTGAGTTTGTAAAGGTGATGCATCTTGATACTGCCAAAGAAATGTGGGATAAACTTATTAATAGTTATGAAGGAAATGAGAAAGTAAAAGAGGCCAAACTTCAAACATACAGATTGAAATTTGAACAACTAAAGATGAATGAAGATGAAACAATTAGCAAGTATTTTTTAAGAGTTGAAGAACTTGTAAATGCCATGAAGGGTCTAGGTGAGACGTTTGATGACTCACTCTTAGTTCAGAAGATTTTAAGATCTCTGCCTAATAAATTTAATCCAAAACTCTCTGCAATAGAATAATTGAATGATCTTAAAACTCTGTCCATTGATCAACTTCTAGGAACTCTAAATGCATATGAAAAGAGAATTAACAAAGATAAATCTAGTACTAGAGAAGCATCTTTTAAAGCAGACAAGAATATTGATTCAGAATTATATGATATTGAGGCAAAATTTGTGAGAAGGTTAAATAAAGGATCAGGAAAATATCAAGGGAAGTTTCCCTTTAAATGCTTTAACTGTGGTAAGATAGGTCATTTTGCTTCTAAGTGTCCCTATCATAAAAAGGACCAGAACTCTGACGATGAAAAGAAGTACAAGTACAAGAAATATAATAAGAAGAAAAGTTTTGTTGCAAATAATGACAATTCCTCAGAAGACACCAATAGTAACTCATCCGGTGAAGATAAGGCAAATGACTTCGTACTTATGGCCAAAGAGGATCATGATAATAAAATCACATGAAGTGATGATAATGAGGAAGAAGCCGTGGTGGATTTGGAAGGATAACTAATCAACGCACTAGAAGAAATTGATAGACTCAGATCTAAAAACAGAAAGCTAAAACAATTGTTAACACAGTTTGAAAAAGACAGTAAAAAACTTGATGAAGATTTTTCTTTGCTGAAAGTGGAATTAGAAGAGGCAAAGAAGATAGAAGAAATAATGAAACAACAACTGTCAGAGAAGAAAATCAGGTGTGAATCCCTAGAAGAAGAAATAGTAAAGACTAGAAAAGAAATGGAGAAATTCAAAGGACTGTATCATCAAAATCTGCCAAGTATAAAAGCATCAGAAGAATTAACCTCC
>ML784907.1:287253-322008 GCA_009831015.1 Picea engelmannii | reverse complement strand
GTAATGGTGCTAGTATACTCTTGATGAGAATAGAGGATTCCTCAAGAGAATAGTAGCAGCATAACTTTGCTATTGAATTCCTTAAAAAATGAAGTGCACCCATGGCCTTTTTATAGCACCTCTTTGAGGTATTGTGCAACTAGGTTGTAGTGTGGAAAGAGGCTAATTAGGGCATTTTTAGGTCTTTGACCAGTCACTCAGTCAGATCCAGTCCAGATTTGAGTGTCAAATCAACTTGGAAGCTGAACCAGAAGTGGGTGGGAGGCCGAACACTCATAAATTCACTGTTCTCAGATGTGTGTGGCTTTTAGCGACCACAGTCGTGCATTGGGCACATGTGTGTTTTTCCTGCGTTTCTGTTTTGTGCATGTGCGCGTGCACCCTGTGTAGTTATAGCTCACTTTAATTTTGTCACTGGTTGTATAGTTTTTTATCCTTTGGAAATGATTTTGTGGTAATTTTGGTCCATGGGTGACCTCATAACTGTTTGATGATGCTGAATTCTTGTAACCATTTGCAGACGAAATTTCAGTGATAACATTTGGTAACATACAACTTGATTTATACGAGTAGAATTCTCAATGATGGATCAATCTTTGGACTATTAACACTTGAATTCATGAGACAATTAGGAATTTATTCTAGTAGAATTGGATTCACATGAACTTAATCAGAGACTAAATAGGTTTAAATGAATATGGATAAGTGTTACAAACTGTAAAATCTTACATACATCAGGTACACATGAAGATAAAGCTTTAACAATGAAAAGGTACATTTGCAGACTTATATCATTAATTCAAGGAAATATAGGCTTCTATAAATCATTAAATGAAACAAGAACCATGTGAATCAGTCACCAATGGAACAAATGCACAGAAAGTAGATATGAATATGGAAAATCTGATTTATATTCATTGAAGAGTAAAAAATCCACAAATACAGTTCGATGAGTCTTTAAGATTTACAAGCCTTCTCAAGCCTTCAAGATTCAATCCCTCTCTTAGCTCATTCTAACCCTTCTCCAAGAGATCCCTCCTTCATTAAATAGAAAATAGCATGAAAATATCCTTATGAGGTCGAATACCATCCCTTTCATTGGATTCTAGGCCTTGGAGATAGGTGGCAATAGTCAAAGAGACAAAAATCCAACAAACTGTTAATTTTCAGGAAATTGTTGAAAGTCATTAATAAATTGTTTCCAACTCACTACATGTATTTAATGGAGATAAAACTTAGTTGCATGTGTCCCTTGACATATAAATGATCCATGAGAAGTCAGTTGATCCCTCCTTGATAGGTGGAAACCTCCCAACAAGGTGAATATCCAACAACTATGCAAAACAAAGAGTTTGCAACACATTTCACAGCGCACTCGTGTTTTAATTGTTTCTCTCAAATTCCAAACTGGGTCAGGATGAAATTTGGTCATCAAGTCAAAAAGGATATGATCTTTCTCCACAAAATATTTCAGAGAAACCCACATCATTTTTTTGTATTTATGAACAAATCTGTAAAAGTCGCCGCTACAGGAAATTTCACATCGAATTCTGCAGCACCTGTCTCGGCTCGCAACACCTGTGCCAGTTCCCGGTGCCAAAGGAAATTCAAGTGGAAACACTCCTTTCCTGACCTCCAAACAAGAAAAAAAATCTCATGGAGTACTTGATGACCCTAAGTTTGATGTTGGTAATTTTAATTTGCACCAGGATGCTTGTAACCTATCCAACATACAACCCTCTTCCTTAACTAGTTTGCAGTGCCAACTCAAATATAGATTGTACACTTTCGGGAGGCTATTAGTTGATGTTATGACATAATCCCTAGAGAAATGGTTAAATGTAGGCTCTGAAAACCATAAATTATCCTTTACATGACGAATCTTATGTGTTAACACCACCAACTCAAAAATCAATTGATTTATTTAAATCCCAATGATTTCTCTTGCATTCAAGATTATTTGTTTATGTTAAAAACACTTATAATTTTATTTGAATATTGTAACATACCAAAGAAGGATGATGAATGTATATATGTTAATATTCTTAAGCTTGGCAGTCCATATTATATTTTTGTATCTACTTTTCACTCCACTTGTTGGTCCTAAAGTCTGCACTTGACTTCTAAAGGGAAGATCTAGGCCACCTCAAGTTTCAAATGATTGGTTTTCTGATTTTTTTGGTCAATTAGAGAGTTGGTTTTACCAAGACAAGAGCATGGTTCGGTTGGAAAAATTATATAGATGAGGGTTATCCTTGGATGGTGGCACACAAATGATAGACAAGTGAAATAATAGAGGTAAAATCAAAGGGAAACAACAAACCACTCAATGAATAATCCGTTGCAAGAAGTTTAATACTTAAAATATCATTTCAAGACATTAAACATGTATCAAAAACACAAATTCTCCCACAGGTTGCAACAAAAACAAATCTTCACCAAAGAATTATTTGTCTTAGAGGTTTCATATTAGTAAAGATAAGTTATACAATGGATGCAGGAAATGAAATGTACTTTGCACGGATCAAAAACTGCATTCAAGATAAGATAAAAAAACAAAACACATGAAGATTTGGAAAAAAACACTGTCATCAAAGTATATTCACTAGGTAGAGAGATTTAATCCATGCATAGAATAGGTTCAACCACTTGATGTATTGATCTTATTTTCCCAAAAATCCAACCCTCAAAACATACAAAAACTGCATATTTATCAAAGTTGCAGAGGCTCTCGTCCATCTAGGACTGAGGCTTAACTCTACACTACTAGTTGTAAAACAACTTATTAACTTAGCTAAAAACAGTGTTGGAGTATATTAAGGTATACGTTGAGATTGACTTAATACAAAAGAAGTGGTTTATATCACACAGAAATGACCACTTATGATGCCTTAATCTAAAAGAGTCTTAAACTAAAATAACTAAAATTGTTGCTAATCATAAACCAAACTGATGCATATGTTGAATCAAGCCGAGTCTTTGACGGAACTAAATAGGATTGGTAGAACTGGATTATGAGTCGAGTACAGGTGTACATGTGCATTTTTGGAGGCCACTGGGAGATAACTGGGTGTGTTGGAAGCTTCTTCAAATTATCTCGTATAGAAAGAAGCAAGTCTTTTGGTGCTTCTTCTAGTGTCTTTGATAATTCTTCTCCAATCTGGAGTATAGTTTCTCCAATTCCCGATTATGGTGTTGCAAGGACTAGAACTGCAGCTTCAATTTATGCATTTATTGACTTTAATCAAGATATTTTTTATTGACCGTAACCAGCCCTTTCTTCTTGTCTTTCTCTGTTAAAAGAATACTTTAATGCAGGTGATGAATGAGAATAAGCCACTTCAACAATTCGACGTTCGGGAACTTTTGAATGAAGACTACAACTATCTCTTGAATGAATGAACTCATGAAGTCATTAACCAATTCTTAACTCTAATAAAATCCACTAGAGATTAAGACTTTAATCATTTTAATATTTTGGGACTTTCGGTGCTCTAGCCCTTCCGCACTCCGACACTTCGAAGCTCCAACAATTCGGGGGACCATGTTTTCTCTAGGTGAAAATCTCTCAGAGTGACGTGGCAGCCTGAAATGAGTTCCACGTGTCATCTAAAATCAATTGAAAGGTGGAATATGACGTCACCTAAAAAAGAGTTTATGAGAAAGGGACTCTGGAACTTCGGCAATTCAGGGCTCCGAGGAACAATGCTTGTTATGGATTAAATTCTCCCAGAGTGAAAATATTTCGGAGTGACATGGAAGCCTATTGTCACAATTTATAACGTGTCATAAAAATAAGAGTGGCATGTGTCATCTGAAATATCGTAGATGACATAACCAAAGTACCATAAATGAGTGCCACATGTCATCTGAAATAAATTGATAAGTGGGATATGACACGTCAACTGAAAATGACTTTGACACTCTGGCTCTTTGGGGCTCTAGCACTTGGGGCTCCCAAGATCTGTGTTTGTTCTGGATAAAAATATACCAGATGATCAAACTCAAGAAGTGACCTAGGAGTGAGGATCCACTTCGACAATTTGGGGCTTTGGCACTTCAGGGATTTTTAGGATTGAAAAACTAACAATCTTGGACACCCGAACATTAAAGTTGTGAAGTAAGACTACATATTGCTTTGTGTCTTAAACCCCTTGCTATTTTGAAGCTCCAAATGCACAAGAGTCGTTGATCTTAATTGATTGTCAGATCTCAATCATCAAAAAATTTAATCTGTTTGTTTCTTATAACCTAAGCCTGAAATCTATTGCTTTGGATTGATGCATCTTTCTTTTCGATGTTCCTTGTGCATATAAAGGACTTGGTCAACCTATTTCATGCTTAATAAATGGTAAACATGATGACATATGTTTCAAACTTAAAACGGAACATGTAATCACCTTTAAAGAAAGCAAGACAATGATGCAAAAAAAGTAAAGACTGGTTGGGTCCATTGACGCTGAGTACTTAAATCATGGAGAATAAACTTAGCAAACACAAAACAAAAATCATACTTGATGTATGTATAGAGTAAAGGAGGGAAATGGAAGGGGTGCAGACCTAGGTTACAACATTGGCTCCAAGCGGGGATAGAAATTCCCTGTGAGGTGCTAATAATAGTAGATCAAGTGCCTTACCTCTCGAAACCTCACTCACACTTGTTGTAACTTACCTCTATTTCTATCTGTCAACCATGTATGTATGTCACTGTCTCTCAGCCATGCATCCCTGAAATTCAAAACTGAAGCTAACCACAGTGCCTTTGTTGGGCTATGGAGTCTTTTTTAACATTCAAACTAACTAATCAAATGCAAACAACAAAGGAAATCAGCTATGGTACAAGAGGGACCTTCCCTCAGTCTTTCAAGAAAAAATAGTGTTTCAGGAAGCACCCATTTACTAGGCCTCCGAAAATCTTTGTATCATCCAAATTGTGTAAAAAAAATGTGTTATTATACATAACCTCAACCACCTAAAAAGGACCAAACTAGAGGTTATCAAAATTACCATGCTTAGACTTCTCATTCCTTCTCGCATCCCACCTCAAGACCAAGTCGCCTTCTTGAAACATCTCCTTATTGGTTTTCTTGTCAAAATCGGATTTGATCTTTCTCTAGTATGCCTTTGTTATCTGATTTTGTGGTTCTCTCTTTTGTTGAACCTCTATAATTTGAAATATTCTCCTCTAGACGTCATTTGGTTCCTCAATTTCTTCCTATAGGAATTTTTGAACTAGTAGGCCAAGTTGAGTAGGGAAGATATCATCTATCCCATAGACTAGCTGAAATGGTGAGGTTCCTAAGGATCTCTTGATGTTGATCCTATCATCCCACAAGGCATACTTGAGTTTAGAATCCCAGGATTTATTGTTTCCAATCAACAATTTCTCGATGATCCTGATGAGAGTCTTGTTTGATGACTTGGCCAGCCCATTCCCCTAAGGATAATAGGGCATATAATGTGTCAAGGAGATTGTTGTTTATTTAATTTATCTACTCTAATCTTACTTTAATGACATAAGTTGCCCAGGTTCATATTTGAACAAGCTTCCAACAAAATCCCTCTAAAACTATCGCCCCCCTAGTAAACCAGAAGGAAGTGTAGTACACAAGGTGCACTACGCAGTCTCACCCGAGATAGTTCTATGGGTAGTTGCAATGCTCAAATGCTTGCAGGCTGAGAACGAGTGGGGATTTGTGTTTTCACCTAGTGATCTTCATTCATTTACTAGCTCATACATCTAGAGTTATTATATTATCATTCTTACTCATGCATGTAACATATTAGATCTAACTAATTAATTCATTCATTTATATAACATATAATAATAAACACCAAAGAAGCTACATAACATTCAGTCACATAACATAGGGTCTATTGTGGTTCACCCCTCCTGGGATATGTCCAAAAATATTTGGCTATTATCCTCTTTTATTCTTTTGTTTCCAACACTATAGTGTCTTGTGCCTTACAAATCTCCATCAAAACAGGTTGAGATCTTACAATGAGGTGGACTATATCACACCAGGCTCCTCATCATGTGATCTAACCCTCAATATCTACCTTAGTCCCTCTCCTTAGCTCAACATCTTACAAAAATAGATCGGGGTAACAGTATGATAACAATGAAAAAAAACATGACATCCAACTCTGAACCTTAGAACAATAGACCCCCTACCTAGACCTCCTAGGTACCTATTTATACATGTTCTTGGCTTACTATCCATTACATATTATTACCAAAAAACTAACCCTAGGATGGTTCGGTTTTCTTGCATGCGTGCCTCACATGCTTTCCTCCTTTGCATGTGTGTTTTCCTTGCGCGTTCTTCTTTTCCTACTAGTTGTCTTGTGCTTTATTCTCCAAAATTATTCTTTATTCCAAAATGGGCCTCTGCCCAACAATCCCCCAACACAAATATGTGGCTCATCCTGAGCCACCTAGGAACTGTGTGCCCCTTTGACAGCCTCTGCTAGTCTGTGGAACTTGTATGTCAGTCCCTTCCCTTGTGTTTGGAACTATGCGACCTTTTCTGTAAGCGCTTATAAGTTTTTCACTATGAATTCCTCATGAACCATGGTTGTGCACTCCACCTATGTCTACGCCATGTTCTTCTTCTCCACCTATAGTTGCATGATCATCTATGCTTCTTACGCTTGGAGGGGTTCCATCTACACATGTCTCTCATGTTTGTGAACCTACGTCGTCTTCAGTTTGATCTATAATCTCTTCATCTCCTGCATTCCTTTTAAACGCTCAGTGATTCCCATCATCCTCTACTTTTTCTTGAGGTCCTGGATTTAGACACTTATCCTCTATTCTTGTTGGTCCCACTACTGGACCTACTCATCATCCTACAACGTCATCCATAGCTTCGTTGTTTTTTCAAACAGTTATGCGATTGTGTTAACTTATTTCTCCAACTCTACTAGTTGGAGTGCAGATTTTTCTTTTTGTTGCTCCCTAACTTCTAGTGGAGTCATCGGAGTGATATTCTCCTTTAGTTCCTCAATCTGTTGTCTATATTGGTCAATATTTTTGGAAATCTGATTGAGTTTTTCCTCTGTCGTTTGACTCTCATCGTGCACATTTTCTGGAAGGTGGTTGTATATTATTGTCACCCCTTGTTCAATTTTCTTCATGTGCTCCTTTTCTTCTTTTGTCTCGAACTTTACTTGTTTGACCGTTAGCTCCAATTCTTCCTTGTCATTCTTTTTTCCCTACAGTTCGATTGCATCTGTCCTCACGTGTGACTACACCTCCTACGCGATGTTGACTTGGAGTATATAGAGTTACTTTGTTGGTGTCTTAGCCAATACCATCTCGACCTACGATACGTCTTTTAGTGGTGTCTACAACATGTCATTGTTTACCCTGAATGTCAGACTCACCTACGCAGTTGTGTGAACCGTCTGTTTGGTTTGTGGCATAGTCCTTTTCAAAGTTTTTGTTTCTCCCTTGGGGACAGATATTGTTCCCCTTTTTGTCCTCTATGCATCCCTAATTTTCTCGAGGACATGTCTTATGCTATCCACGTCATCTTTTATCTACCCCCTTTGATGATTTTCTTCTTCCACGTCTTCTATGATGTGGTCTTTCACCTTCTTAGCCACAAGTTCTACATCATCCTCTATGATTTTATATTTAGGTGTCTCTTTGTGCGCCTTCTCCTTCTTGTGCATTCCTCCTGACTGTGAAATTGGACACTTAGGTGTCCCTGGTTCTTGGGGGGTGGAGGCTGAGGGGGTTCCCTATGTTCCCATAGCCCCTACTCCTTGCTCCTTTTGTTGCGAGGAAATTTCCTTGATTTTTTCATGTGCATCCTTATTTTTTTTCTATGCATCCTTCTTTGTTGCGCCCCCCTTATTTTGTTGTGCCAACTTCTATTTTGGCTTTGGATTTTTAGATGCATATTTATCTCCTATAGGTGTCTTGGCCTTCCCTGCATCCATATTTGTGCCATGAGGTACTTCTTGATCTAAGACTGGGATCTTACAATCGTCAGGCCAATCCCTCATAGCCATCTCTAAGTAATCTTCCATGATGAAGTATCTCATTTGGAGCCACTCCTTTCCTGAATCCTTGCGTGATCGAATCCACCTATTATGCATGGATGCCTTGAAGTTGGTGACATCCTTGAGCTGCATGACTACTTATGGGATTATTCGCCAAGTGTTGGTGACACTCTCTTGTATTTCGGTGAAGCACCTGTAAAATTTACCCGTGTTCATGCTTTTGTGTTGTGGGTTGGAGTTGCTCCCTAGTGACATGTACCATGTTGTGTGGCACCGACCTATCTTATTGTAGAAGTATGAATATGGGGGATCCTTCCACTCGATCATCACAATTATCATGAGTAGCCACAAGTAGTGGAACTCTATGCCGAGGTCCTATGCATATTTTCATCCCTCCATGAATAGGTTTAATAGGTAGGGGGGGCAACTGAGTGACGTGTCGTTTGCACACTGCACTAGAGTTGCGATGACCCCAGTAGGGACTTCTTCCTTGCGACACTTTCAAAATATTTTTCAGGACATGAGCTTAGTGGCCATGCATGTCGCGGTGTCGCTAATTCTCTTGACGATTATACCGCACGACCCCCTCTCTATGCCATATGTCTTTTTCATTTCTTCTGCCAACGGCTTCTCCTTGGTTTTGTCATCTAGTTACTATGTAGGGTTCTCACCCATTGATGGGAGTCAGGTGATCGCTACAATTAGCTCCACGTCTATGGATACGAGCTGCTCCATCTAGAGGAATCCTCCATGTAGGATTTCTATTAACTACATGATGCAGTTTTTCACCTCCTTCCCCCTTCCAAAGTGGGGAATCTCCAACAGGTTCAGGATTCCAGTGTTTACTAGGCTATCTTCCCGTGGATTTAGTTGTAGGATGGGATCACCAAAATGTCTTATCCCTATAATTTCAAACTAAACCCGTTGTGCAAATTCAACGAATTTTTCCTTGTCAACCACATCCTGGCCTGAGTACCTCAGTTTCTCCATGCAACCCAATAGTGTTGGCATGGTTTTCACTCCTTCTGAAATGTGCGGGAGCACGATTGTTGCATCTGGCTGCCTGTGCAGAGACCACGCCATAAGCTATTTTCCCTTCCACCTGGTTTGTTGACTAGAGGACCCCACCTCCATCTGTCTCATTTCTATATCAGAGTCTAGTTAGCCAGTGATATCCTCAACCATACCCTTCTATTTTTGCGTGGTTGTAGCTCTGGTGTTTGTGGGTATTTTTGCCTATGTATGCGCAATATCATGGACATTTACTTGCAGGACCCCTTCGGTCGTTGTAGTATCTAGTGGGTTTAATGTGTTGTGCATGGGATGTCCCTACGTTCTATTGGCCGGGTCGACTTCCATGGCCGACGTGGTTGTCTCCTGTCTTTCCTCCACCATTGGTGTAGGCTCTATTGGTGCTTCGACTGGCAATGGAATTGTGTCGACGTCGACGAATTCATTGGGCTGTATGGTTTCATGTTCAGGCTCTGCTGCTTCCTGTGGTTCCCTGCTACTCTATGCTTTCCTCCCTGCTTGGTTCTGCACACCCATATTTGGTGGTGCCATCATGGGTAGTGGTTGGTTTTTTCTGTCCAACTCTTCACTAGTTCGCATGTGTTAATTCACTTCGGCTCTGCGTGCTCTATCTCTCTATAATTTCAAAAATTTACAATGGGTCTTATGTTTCCCGTGTTCCCCTTTATATAGGCAAGTGACAAAGCTTCTCGGAGAATCTTCCCTAATGTTTCTTAATGTAATGGCACTTTATTTGTAATTTTTCATTGAATTTCATAATTACTACCAGTTGGCGCCTTTATTGTAGTTGTGTTTTTTTGAATTTCTTCCTTTTGCCCATAATTGATGCCAATTGGTGCCTTTCCACCATAAATGTCATTTTTCAAATTTTCTCCCTTTTCTAACCGTTGGTCCTTTTTCCAACACGTTGAGTTTTCCAAGTGCACGGTATGTCGTTTCATCATTGCACGTGGAATTTTTCTTTTCATCGTGCTAAGTCCATTTTTTTGTGTGTTGTCTTCTAATGTCTGGTGCAGTAACCCCCATGTTTTTGTTTGCATTCTTCTAATGTCTGGCGCAGTCTTTTTTTTTCACACTATATACATTTCTCTTTATTGCGCGGTAATTTCCTATGTACTAGGAGGTTGATTTTCCCTATACAGTTTCAGTCAACTCCCATTGATCATTCCTCTAAGTTTTGTACCTCCGAGATCTTTCAACTGTACAGCTCCCCCATCTATGAAATTCTTCACTTCATATGGTCCCAACCAATGCATTCTGAATTTTCTTGGGTATTGAAAAAATTTACTGTCATACATCAAGACTAGGTCTCCCTCCTTGAAACTCTTATTTTTAATATGTATGGCATTGTTGGCCCTCGACTAAGTTTTGAGGAAATATTGGTCAGGTTTGACCACTTTTTGGACTTTGACGTAGTGATCAAGGAAGGAGCACCTAGACAAAGCTGATATCAAAGATCTTACTTGTTTTGTGGGCTTTGTGGACCCAACAAGGGGTTCACTAGGGTTTTTGTAATGGGTTATGGGATTTCGGCCCATGGGTTACCCATGTTTAGGCCTTTTTGTAAGGAATCGTAAACGTATAAATAAGTAATATTGTAAGGTAGAAGAGGGATAGCGAAGCAATGCAAGATACTTATAGAGAAAAATATAAGTAGCTAAGTGAAATTAGTTATGAGTGCTTTGTGCAACAAAATGTGTATGTAAGGCTCTGTTCTTGATAAAGAAGTTGGCTCTGTGTATGACCTATTTTTGGGAAGGAGGATCTGGTGCTCAGTACATAGATCTCCTATCCTCTGTGAGTCTTGGCTTTGTGGATTAGTGGATAGGAGAAGATGAATGTACGATATTGAAGAATAATAAATAAGACGAAGCAATTGGTGGACGTAGCCTCACAATGGGTGAACCACGTATATCTTGTGTCTTATGGTTGATTTTTCTTGTGTTGTTTATATTATGAATTTTCTCTTCTTATTATGTATGTTATATAAATCTATAGATGCTTAGTGCTTCACATGTGTTAAGGATGAATGAATGTTAGATCTAACTCTGTGCAGTGTGTTAAGTAGTTGAAGTGCTTAATATTTATTGTTACTGCATTGATCTATATTAGGGTTTGTTCTGCGATGTTAATAAGGCTAATGAACTAATGCATATCATCTTCTAAGTGTTATTAAAGTACTTTGTGAAGTGCTATAATCACAGATCTGTGTCCAAGCTTGGTTACAGACACATGAGTCCTGTAACCCCCCATGCCTCTACCTCGGGTGAGACTTCGCCTGCTCGTAGGTGTTGTCAAAAGGGTTGGTAGTTAGGGTTTTGTTGGTGCGTTCTTGAAGCGTTGAACCCTAGGCCTGCCCCTGTGCCAACAAATGGTTCTGTTGCCGAGAACTGAAACTCTAATTGTTGGGAACTGAAGTAAAGAAAAGAGAAGCTTTGTGCATAGATCTGTTGTTGTAGTGCACAATACTCTACTTGACTTGCAAAGCTCTGTGCTAAGAAAGAAACATTATCTGAAGAAAAGAGGTAAGATCTTGAAAGAGGTAAAGCTTTGTGCTTTGATAAGAGTAAGATAAGAGAAAGTTTTTGTTTTGAAAGCATGAATTTAGGTATGTTTAATAAATTATGTCCTATTATGAAATCTAGGGCGCAATTGGAAGAAAGAGTTGATCTGAATAAATTTGATAGAAATAAAGAAAGATATGTTATTCCTATGCATAGAAAGAATTTTTGGACTAATAAATGGATGCAGGAACCTAGATAGAACTTTTTCAGATTGCAGGTCCAGCACTGTGATCCTAGTACGTAGTACAGGAGAAATTGGGGAACTTACAAGAGAAAGAGAGGATTGATACTATGTTATAACTGCAAAAGACTAGGACATCTTTCTAAGGAATGCCCTAGTACAGGTCCTATTTGTATTTTTTGTAAAATTGTTGGTCATGAAGTTGAGGATTGTCCAAATATGATTGCTAAAGTTGAAAAAATGAACATGAGACAAGAAAACTATGAAGAAATTCAAGAGACTAAGATCATGTTAGAGAATCACAAATAGAAATAATCAAAGAAAGTTCAGACTATGTTATCACAGTTGAAAGAAATGATGGACGATCTGATGCAGGAGCATCTCAAGTGAGTTAGCGCGGAGACAACGGACAACTGGAAAAGTGCCCAGCACAAATTTTGAAATATTCTAAAACATTAATGAAGCCATCAATTGAAAGCACACTTGTAAAATGTAAACGAACCTTGAGCGATCCGCTCCCGTCCTTAGTAGGTAGAAGGCATTTATAATAGTTAATGCAAGTAGATAGAAATTAATGTGTAGATTAGACAGTTTAGAAGGAAGGAGGGAAACGGGATATAGACACCCTCACTTGTATTATTGTAATATTAGCAAGAGCATAAAAAAGAAGCAGAGAGCTGTAGTGAGAATTCCATGTACAAAAGTTCTGGATTAATACAAAAAGGTTTTGATTCAGACTCATGGTGTTCAAATATTCTCTGTGTATGCATCTTTGAATGTTATGCTCATGAATGTTTTACTCTTTTCTGTCATGCAATTGCTTTTATTCTATGTATGAATGATTTCTTGTTGAATGTATGAAATCTGTGTGAAAGAGAGAGAGAGTAAGGAAAATGAGTTTCAATTGTTTCTCTATCTGAGCAAGAGTTCCTGCAAGGAGTGCAGTTGAATTGTCCGCAAGGAGTGCATTGACAAAGGGTTCAGAGGTTTGTCTCTGAAAGCTCAGACTAGATAGCTTTTGTTCTCATTTCCTCAGAAGTGTAGTTAGGCACAGGAGTCATGCAAGGAGTGCGCATGCCGAGTAAAGTCTCAGAGTTTCAGACCTTAGCGAAGTATTGAGAGACTGTTGTTGCAGGGTGTACGCATAGTCGAAAGGATTTCAACACTTGGAAGTGTTTGAAGGTCTTCCGCAAGGAGTGCGAGTAGGAGTTTTCTAAAAGACTCAAAGTCGTGGGAAAGCTCAGAACGATTTGAACCTTCGAAGGGGTTGAAGGAAGGCAAGAGGCCAAGCACCTTGAAAATTTGAAGGAAGGCATAGCGATGTCGGACCACAGGAGGACAAGTTCCGAAGATAGAGATACTTTGTTTAATTCATGCAGAAGTTCTCAAGGAAAGAGACGGATGATCAGAATTCTCTGTGGAGAATCTGTGAAGTCCTGTGAGCCATTAGATCTCATGGATGAGCAGGGGAGTTACAACGAGTATTCCTAAAGGTTTAAGTTCAGGAGAGGCAGAACCGCAGATTCAAACCAACATGGGTGTTGGATTTGCAAGTGGATTTCTATTTCGGGGTTTTGTAGGTTGAAGTCCCATAATATTTGTAACAGGACTCGCAAAATCACAAAAAGTGAAGTCCCAAAGGGACAAAAGGATCGTGTGGGCCATAGGAATCGGAAAGGTGGACAGGTGGCACACTATCGACATGGAAGTCAAATTCTGTTGACCATTTCGGGGTTTCGTAGGTGAAGTCCTGAAACCTTTGCATCAGGAATCGTAAAATCGTGAAGTTTGAAGTCCCGACGGAGTGAAAGAGCATTGAAAGGTCAACCTTGCGAGCACATCGGACTTTTGGTAAATCGGGTTTCGGAAGTTGAGGGGACGAGTTTCTTAACATCGCAACTCCCGAAGTCACGATAGGGAGAAATCCGAAACAGGCTAATAGCGTACTTCAGTGAGAAGCTGAATGAAGCCAAGGTGAAATACTCCATGTATGACAAGGAATTTTATGCTATCATGCAGGCATTGAAGAAATGGAGACATTACTTGATTCCGAAGGAGTTTGTCTTATACAGTGACAATCATGCACTGTAGTTTTTGACTCAACATGAGAAGTTGAATCAAAGACATGTAAAATGGGTTGAATATATGCAAAATTTCACTTTTGTGATTAAACATATTTCTGGTACTGCTAACAAAGTTGTTGATGCTTTGAGCAGGAAGTGTTTTCTATTGCAAGAGTTCAGAGTCAAAACATTGGGTTTTGATGATCTCAGGGACATATACAGAAATGATCCAGATTTTAAAGAGGCGTACGAGGCAACTGGGAATCCAATTCTCAGAGATAGAATCCAATGGGCAGAACACATGATCCAGGAAGGATTATTGTTTAAAGGTAATCAACTTTGTATTCTGAAATGCTCCATGAGGGAGAATTTGCTAAAGGAGAAACACAATGGAGGATTGGCCGGGCACTTTGGTCACGACGAGACGTTCACAAAGTTGAATGAGTCATACTTTTGGACAGGAATGTGAGCAGACGTCAAGATATTTGTGGACAGATGCATAATATTCCAGCATTCGAAGGGGAAGAGATAGAATGCAGTGTTTTATCAACCATTACCCATACCAAAGAAGTCGTGGGATGCAATCAACATGGATTTCATATTGGGGCTGCCAAGAACACAAAGAGGGTTTGACTCAATCTTTGTGGTGGTGGATATATTTTCCAAGATGGCACACTTCATTCCATGTCAGAAGACCAGTGATGCAACTCACATTGCGAATTTGTTTTTCAAAGAAGTCATTCGACTTCACGGCTTACCAAGGAGCATAGTTTCGGATCGAGACACTAAGTTCATAGGACACTTTTGGAGGACGTTGTGGAAGAAGCTAGGAACTAACTTATCGTTTCGTTTAGCTTATCATCCTCAGATGGATGGACATATAGAAGTGGTGAATAGAAGTCTGGGAGACTTTCTGAGAAGCCTGGTGATAGAACACCACAGCGAGTGGGACAACATCTTACCACAAGAGGAATTTGCTTATAACGACTTAGTTAACAAAAGAACGGGGCAGAGTCCATTTCATATTGTCTATGGCATGCAACTGAGAGGAATTTTTGAGCTGAGAGATTCATAATAGACTGCGATTAGGAGCACTAGTGCAAAAGATTTCGCAGAGGTGATGAAGGAACTTCACAGCCAGGTGAAGAAGTGATTGCAGAGTTCGAGCGAGGAATATAAGCACAGAGAAGATCAACACATGAGACGACTTCAATTTGAGTTTAGTGACTTGATTCTGGCACATTTGAGAAAGGAAAGGTTCCCGAGAGGGACATATAATAAACTGAAAATGAAGAAAATCGGACCATGCAAAGTCTTAAAGAAATTTGGGGTGAATGCTTATGAAATTGAATTACCCGATGGAATCAGAATTTCTCCGATATTCAATATCTCATATTTGTACCCATATAAAGTTGAGGAAACAAGGACAGGAAATGAACATCCAGTGATCCAGTGGACAAAACAGATGCCAGTTGTAGAAAATCCACAGATGGAGCGTATACTGGACAAAAGGGTCGGCAAAAGGACCGGGCAAAAGCAATACTTTGAGTATTTGGTCAAATGGAAGGACCATCCAGTTGAAGATGCCAGCTGGGATAATGAAGCAGAGATCCAGAAGCATGGATAGACTGTGCATGAGCTCATGGACATGAGCCCATGAAAATTTTCAAGCGAGGGAGTATGATACAGGAGCATCTCAAGCGAGCCAGCGCGGAGACAACGGACAACTGGAAAAGCGCCCAACACAAATTTTGAAATATCCTGAAACATTAATGAAGCCATCAAGTGAAAGCACACTTCTAAAATGTAAACGGACCTTGAGCGATCCGCTCTCATCCTTAGTAGGTAGAAGTCATTTATAATAGTTAATGCAAGTAGATAGAAATTAATGTGTAGATTAGACAGTTTAGAAGGAAGGAGGGAAACGGGATATAGACACCCTCACTTGTATTATTGTAATATTAGCAAGAGCATAAAAAAGAAGCAAAGAGATGTAGTGAGAATTCCATGTACAGAAGTTCTGGATTAATACAAAAAGGTTTTGATTCAGACTCATGGTGTTCAAATATTCTCTATGTATGCATCTTTGAATGTTATGCTCGTGAATGTTTTACTCTTTTCTATCATGCAATTTCTTTTATCCTATGTATGAATGATTTCTTGTTGAATGTTTGAAATCTGTGTGAGAGAGAGAGAGAGAGAGTAAGGAAAATGAGTTTCAATTGTTTCTCTATCCGAGCAAGAGTTCCTGCAAGGAGTGCAGTTGAATTGTCTGCAAGGAGTGTGTTGACAAAGGGTTTAGAGGTTTGTCCCTGAAAGCTCAGACTAGATAGATTTTGTTCTCATTTCCTCAAAAGTGTAGTTAGGCATAGGAGCCGTGCAAAAAGTGTGCAGGCTGAGTAAAGTCTCAGAGTTGCGGACCTGAGTGAAGTATTGAGAGACTGCTACTGCAAGGTGTGCACAGAGTCGAAAGAGTTCAACACTTGGAAGTGTTTGAAGGTCTATTGAAAGGAGTGCGAGCAGGAGTTTTCTGAAAGACTCGAAGTTGTGGGAAAGCTCAGAAGGATTTGAAGCTTCGAAGGGGTCGAAGGAAGGCAAGAGGCCAAGAACCTTGAAAATTTGAAGGAAGGCATAGTGACGTCGGACCACAGGAGGACAAGTTTCATGGATAGAGATACTTTGTTTAATTCGTGCAGAAGTTCTCAAGGAAAGAGACGGACGGTCAAAATTCTCTATGGAGAATCCGCAAAGTTTCGTGAGCCATTAGATCTCATGGACGAGCAGGGGAGTTACAACGAGTATTCCCAAAGGTTTAATTTCAGGAGAGGCAGAACCACAGATTCAAACCAATAGGGGTGTTAGATTTGCAAGTGGATTTCTATTTCGGGGTTTCGTAGGTTGAAGTCCCGTAATATTTGTAACAGGACTCGTGAAATCACAAAATGTGAAGTCCCGAAGGGACGAAAGGATCGTGTGGGCCATAGGAATCGGCAGGGAGAACACATGGCGCACTATCGACATGGAAGTCAAATTTCGTTGACCATTTCGAGGTTTCGTGGGTGAAGTCCCGAAACCTTTGCATCAGGAATCATGAAATCAAGAAGTCTGAAGTCCTGACGGAGTGAAAGACCGTTGAAAGGTCAATCTTGTGAGCACATCGGACTTTCGGTAAATCAGGTTTCGGAAGTCTAGGGGACAAGTTGCTTGACATCACAAATCCCAAAATCGTGATAGGGAGAAATCCAAAACTGGCAAGGGAAAGGGTCAAGTGTTGATTGTTTTGGGTTTCGGAGATTGAGAGACAAGGCGCTTGACCATCGGATTCGTGAAAGTGCGAAGTCCGATCTCCCGAAGTACAAGGGGGAATTTCTCGAAGTTAATTGTGGGTGTAGATTTCCTGAAAGGGAAATAGAGGAACCATTTCCGAGAGCTCTTCGGGCCAGTGTAAGGGGAAAGATCCTGTGAACATGACCTTTCGACCTGCGGGTTGAGGAGGGGTTGCACGTGCATCATGATCACAAAGATGTCATCTTACCAGAGATCCTGAAAGTAAGCCAATGCATAAATTCAAGAATAGGAGACTTCGACATAGATTGTGTCTTGGATGAAGAAACACAAGTAAATATTATGACAGAAGAAACTTGGTAAATTTTTGGAAAGGCTACTGTGGTACCTTCATTGGGAAGAATAGGATTATTTAAAGGAAAGATGATAACCCTATGTGGAAGAGTTACTAATGTACCTATTATTATCCATGGAACATCAACAGAAGATGAATTTGAAGTCATTAAGTTTGTTGAGAACAACACCATGTTCCCACTTTTGTTAGGAAAGACTTGGATCGAGAAGGATCAGATTAGAAGGAAAGCATAGGAAGAAGCCACAGAAAAGAATAAGTAAGAACTAATGGATTTCATAGCTAGAAAAATAGATCGACTAATAGAAGAACGAGAAGTTAAGTCGAAGCAACAGAACACACGAGAATTATTTGCCGAAGTTGAAAGAATGCAAGAAGGTTTGAAGGACCTATCCATGAAAGAAAGAAGTATACCCACCCTGGAATTAGTAAGATAAGAGGTATTAACTTCGAACCCTTTGAGAGCACAACAACAATGCGGAGTCACTATGCTAGGAGAAGATAAGAATAAAAATGGAAAGATAATTCTAGAAATAGTTAGAGAGACTCAGATCACAGGAAAGAAGGAAAGGAAGCTCAGTAAGAAGAAATCCAAGTTGGAAAAGATAGAGGAAGTTACAGAGAATAAATGGAAGACTTCGTAGGAGTTAGGTTTGTAGGATTTGAACCTCACCAGAATAGCAGAACTATGTAATATGGGACTTCGCCCTGGTGAAGCTATATGACCATTGGAGGTGCCCTAACCATTAGAACGATGCTTTGAAATGGCTAGGAAATGCATTTATGGATGAAAGGACCGCATTTGGGATGTTGAGACCACGCCATAATGGACAGATTCACATTAATAGAAGCATGCCTACCTGTTGGAAGAATCCTTTACGATTCTCAGTTATTTAACCCATCAAACACTGCACCGGGACCACTTTTTTCCACCCATGATTATCTGAGACAAGAAGAGAAGTGATTATGTGTCAAGATGTGATATCATACCTCACAATCTGTTGTTTACTCCACCTGTCCATTCACCTACCTCGACCTGCTTGTTTAAAATTGAGAATGTCGGGCGAACACAGTGAGTTAGAGAAGTCTATCGAGGAGGTTCTTAAGAATTTTATTGCTAATAAAGCTATGTCTAAAGGAGTATAGGCATTGTTGACCAGGGGAATCCATGCCTCCCCTTCAACTGGACGTCATTCAAGCCATGTTAACCTTGCAACTGAGCAGGAAAGTAAGCATCATGAAGATATGGCAAATCTGAAGTAGATCTTGTCGATCTTACCAGATTATACCATGCCTTTAGTTGACATGGTTAACCAAAACAACATCCCACGAGAATTTGAATACACTTTGATCACCGTGTACATTCCGAAGGGAATATGCATAGTGGGAAGTCAGTTGGGACATATCTTGCTACTGAAGAACAATGACTTCAACCTTGGAGATAGAAAGAACTATGCAATGCTCACACCCCACAGATACTTGACCAAGACCACTGGGAAGAAGACTCACCTGGTCTCCTAGCCATGGATTAAGGATTTGGCGCAGTCCACTATACTAAATGTGATGAAGATTCCCCATATTGGCGGACACTAGGAGGTTAATGCTTGTGTTAAACTCCTTTTGTCATGCTACCATGGCGGGTACCTATGGCTCGACTAACGGATTACTTTGGATCTGGTGTTGATCCACCTAATTACAGGATTGATCATGTAGGGACTCGACTCTCAGTAGTTTTACCTTGGCCCAACGCATCAAGGAAGCATATGGAGAAATTGAAAAGGGGAAGAAAGGCTACAAGGTAGCCTCTATCCAGGATGGCGTAGTGTGTAATATACCAGATATAAAAAGTATGCAGAACAGAAATAAAATGCTAGAAATGGAATAATAACAACAATATAACTAGAACAATCACCACAATAGCACTAAAATGATATAAGAATAACAACATAAATAGCACTTTGATTCTAAAAACAATGTTCACGGGCCTCTTCGAGGGGGAAACCTCCTGTTGAGTAGAGATCTATTACAATAATATCCAAGCTAGGGTTCTCATACCCTCAACTCCTATTTATACTAAATATCTATCAAAAGAAGCATCTAGAGGAAGATCCTTCTAGAAGCAGAAGCTTCTATTAGGTCTTCTTGCCTTCGACTTATTCTATTTTATTGAAAGGCATTATTAATATTTCCCTTTATTACATCCGAATATATTTTTATACCTATGTGTGGGTTAGGACCCTAACATGTCCTCCCCCTTAAAAACAACCTTGTCCTCAAGGCTCGAGATGTGTAGATTGTTGCAGAATGGTAGTTGGTTCCCAAGTGGAATCTGCTGGAGTTGTATCTTTCCACTGGAATAACACTTCCTTGATGGTTCTCTGATGCAGGCAACACTCACATTGGTCCAAAACTGCCTGTGGTTGTAGTCAAATGGATCCTTCTTCGTCTAACTCAGGAAGGTTGGTTTGAATTTCACACGTATTTCCAATCACCTTCTTTAAGCATGAAACATGAAAAACAGGATGTAGCTTCGAATGACTGGGTAAAGCTAACTGATAGGCCACCTATCCCACATGCTTGAGAACGGTATAAGGACCATAAAATTTGGGCGTTAGCTTCTAACAATGCTCGGCCTTGAGGGAATTTTGCTTGTAAGGTTGCACTTGAAGAAACACCTAATCCCCTTCTGCAAATTGATGTGCAGAGTGACCTTGATCTGATTGTTGCTTCATTTGATTTTGTGCCATGACCAAATTATCTTTGAGGGTATGGAGAAAATCCTCTCAAACTGTAAGTGTTTGGTCAACCACCTGGACCTTCAAGACACCCAATAGGTATGAGATAACTAAAGGTGGATTTTGTCCATATACCGCTTCAAAAGGAGTCATGCGTATAGTTGTATGGTATGAAGTGTTGTACCACCATTTAGCTAGGGGTAACCATTGAGCCCATTGATTTTTCTTTTCTGAGGCAAAACACCTCAAATATGTTTCCAAATACTTGTTGACAACTTTCATTTCACCATCAGTCTGGGGATGATAAGTTGTGTTGATATGCAATTGGGTGCCTTGTAGCTTGAACAGTTATTGCCAAAAATTATTTGTGAAAGTTCTGTCGCAATAAAAACAAATAGAGTGTGGCATGCCATGAATCTTGAAGACCTGATCCATGAAAATTTGAGCCACCGTGGATGCTATAAATGGGTGTTGAAGAGCACAGAAATGACCATACTTGGAAAGGCGATCAACAACCACCATGATCACTGATTTATTTCCCGATTTGGGTAAGCCTGTAATAAAATCCATAGAGATATCCCTCCAAATAGCAGGTGGAATTGGAAGCGGTTGTAGTGTGCCCAGAGATTTGACTGTTTCTCCCTTGTTGCATTGACACACATCACATCCAGTGACAAAATTATGAATGTCATGTTTCATACCATCCCAGAAAAAAGAATGTTTGACCCTTTCATAGGTTTTGGTGAACCCTGAGTGCCCCGCTGTGGGTGTAGCATGAAGCTCAAAAAGTACCGTGGATTTAATCTTTGATCGTTTACTTAAATACAAACAACCTTTGTATCAAATATCATCATGGAGCCAAGAGTACCGTGGGGAATTTGGAGCATTGGAATGTAATTTTTGGATCAGATGCGAACTTTTGGGATCTTGTAGCCATTCCTGGTGAATGGCTTGGAGCTAGTCTGGTAAATGAAGGGAAGAGAAAAAAGGGATCCTTCGTCTTCATATTTTTGGGAAAGTGTATCCGCAACCACATTTTCTTTGCATTTATTGTAAATGATCGCATAATCATATCCAAAGAGCTTAGTCACCCATTTTTGTTGCTCTGGAAAGGAAATGCGTTGTTCCATAAAATACTTGAGGCTTTGATGGTTTGTTTTAATTTGGAAGCATTGCCCCATTAGATAAGGGAGCCACAAATAAATGGCATGTAGAATAGCCAACATTTCCTTTTCATAGATTGATTTGCCCAGATTTCTTTCAGATAGTTTCTTGTTGGTAAAGGCCAAAGGTTGACCCTCTTGCATAAAAATAGCACCAATTCCTTTCCCTGAAGCATCACATTCCAAGACAAAGGTCTTTGTGAAATTGGGAAGGGCCAGGACTAGAGTGGTGTACATGGCCATCTTCAAGGTTTGAAAAGCTTGAGAAGCGGTTGGGGTCCAAGTGAAAGAGTTCTTTTTTAGGAGAGTAGTGAGAGGTGCTACAATCTTTCCATAATTCTTAACAAACTTGTGGTAATAACCTGTTAAGCCCAGAAATCCATGCAATCTTTTGAGAATCTTTGGGTGAGGCCAGTGTTGCATAGGTTCAATATTTTTAGGATCCACCTTGATGCCATCCTTGCCAACCAGATGACCCAAGTACTCTAGTTTGGAGGCACCGAAATCACATTTAGACTATTTTATGAAAATTGGGTGCTAAGAGAGTAGATGGAGAACTCGATCCAGATGAGCAAGATGGTCTATCCAGGTTTTTCTATAGATGAGGATATCATCAAAGAAAACTAAGACAAAATGACATAGAAAGGGACAGAAGACATGATTCATGAGGCTTTGGAAGGTGGAAGGGGCATTACACAAGCCAAAGGGAATGACCAAAAACTCATAGTGTTCCTCATGAGTTCTAAAGGAAGTCTTGGGAATGTCTTCCTCTTTCATACATATCTGGTGGTTGCCTAAACGAAGATCAAGTTTAGTAAATAATTGGGTGCCACTCAATTCATCGAGGAGGTCATCAATGACAGGAATGGGAATTTTTTCTTTAATGGTAAGTTTGTTGAGGGCAGGTAAGTCAGGACACATTCGCCAAGAACCTTCTTTCTTCATGACCATGACCACCGGAGAAGAGTAGGGGCTCGTACTAGGGAGGATAACTCTTGCATTAAGGAGTTCCTAGACCATTTTCTCAATTTCAATTTTTTGGGAAAAGGGGTGATGATACAGACGGATATTGGGAGGAAGGATTCTGGGTACAAGGGGAATGGAATGATCATGAACACCATAGGAAGGAGGGAGTCCCTGTGGAGTGGAAAATACCACTTGATGTTTATAAAGGATGGCTTGGAGGTCTTGCGACACTGAGGGTGTCCTTGTTGCTTGTATGGCATGGAGTTGGGAAATAACACCATAATGACCTTTTCTTAGCATCGTTTCCATGCGATGGGAACTAATGATCTCAGTTGAACTGGTGGTGATGCCTTGGAACTTATATTGGTGGCCCTCCTGGTCAAATTGCATGGTTAATTCCTTGAAATCCATCAGAATGGGACCCAAAGTCCTTAGCCAGTCTGCACCCAACACAATGTCACAACCACCCATGTCGATAGAAAACATATGAGCTTTCAAGTGGTAGTCACCAATTTGGAGACGCACATTTTCACAACGCCCTCCACATTTCATGGAGCCACCATTGTCAATCATAATTTGGAAATTATTGACGGCATGGATGTAGCAATGAGTTTCTTGGGCAATGCGGTGATGAATAAAATTATGGGTGCTTCCACTATCAACTAGAATGATGACCTTCTGATGCTTGATGTAACCGATTAGCTTGAGGGTTTGGGGAGTGGAGAAGCCAGTGAGAGAATTGAGGGAAATGGCCGGTTCTACTCCGAGAGGGTCTGAGGGAGGGGATATGTCAGTGGTTTCAAGTGACTTAGACACAAGGGGAGTTTCAACATCCTCTTCTGAAATATCTTTGAAGATGGCCATAAAAATATTTTGTTCCTTACACTTGTGGCCCGGGAAATATTTTTCATCACAATTATAACAAAGACCTTTGAGTTGGAGTTCAGCCATTTCAGCCCTGGTCAATTTTTGGATATTTAGTGGAGAGGAGGGAGTAGTGGGATTTACTGGTTTAGGGCAAGGGATAAAGGTGGGTTTTCAGTTTTGAGAAGATACAACCTGTTGTACTTCTTTATCTCTTTTAGTAGCCTCCACCCAACTCTGAGGCCGATCCATGAGGACATGGGCCTGAATCTCATCCTTGAGGCCACTCATAAAACACTCTCGGAAAAAGGCATCAGACATGCCCTCTGTTCAAAAAGCCAGGCGCTCAAAGGAAACTATAAATTCTTCCAATGTTCTTTATTGTTTCAACTTTGTCAAACAACCCAAATGATTGGTGTCAGTGTCAAAGCATTCATAAAGATCTGCCACAAAGTGTGTCCAAGCAATATACCCTTGACGGGAAGTTTTTCTCCATTGCCACCATTGCCAACGTTCTTGATCTAGATGGAGAACACCATAACGGAGTTTGGCCAAGTCATCTTTAGTGTTGTATAAAGAGAAATAATGTTCCATTTGGGTTACCCAACCAGTGGGGTATGAGCCATCAAATTTAGTCACATCCACCCGCGGAAGGCATAGGTCACGTTGAAAGTGAATGGTGTTGAAAGTTATGGGAATGAGAGGAATGTTCACCTTCGGTATATGGGGGTGAGTCAGAGGAAGGGTTATCTGTAGGGATATGAAGCTTGGTGCAAAGTGACGAAAAGACAGATTCAAGCTAGGTGGTCAGGTCTTGTTTGATTTCCTCCATTGAGGACTGCATGGTGGTATTGATGGCGACAACATTGGCACTGAGTTATTTCACTTCTTGTTGGGTCTCGATGAGACTAGATTGAAAAGTATTGAAGCGAGCTTCTAAGTCTTGGTTGTGGGTATGGGCCATGAGGACGAGGGAACCAAAAAGGGGCAAGTAGGGTCAATAATTTTGCCGAAAAATAATATGTATGAATGTGATAAGGGAGAAGAGATGAATCCAATGGAATAGGTCTCAAATAATGGTGAAAATTTTTCCATACTTTTTTTTAGTTTTTTATTTTGTTTACACCTGCAGAGTTATACTCTGGTCTGAAGAATACTGTAGTGATGAAATGCCCAAATTCTTAACTAGGAATATTTCATTAAGTGTAGTTACTTGGCAACCCGAACACAGTTGCGCAGCAATAGATCTTGTTTGTTTTAATTGTTTTATGTTTCTGTCCCCAAGGGTTAGGTATTCAAGGGTTCTACAGACAAGGGTTTTCCCTATGCTATAGCTCTCTGATATACATGCGGGGTCCAATAGTAGTAATCGACCCAATATCTCAAGGCACTAACTAATGAGGATAGACCGTACCCTTAGCCGTACTACCCGACTACCCAGGTACTAGAGAGTATCTTCCTAAGTGTTGTTCTCGGTGGAACTATAGTAGTCAGGTGGCCAATCGGTTTATCTAAAGAGGGCTTCAAAAAATACAGGTCGATCCATACACAGGTGTTGTCTGATGCACTACCACTCGAAGGGGTACCGACAGGGGTTACAAGGGTGGCCAACAGATGTGTGCTTAAAAACCACTTGTACTTCCTGCATGTATGAATCCCTCAACCATGAGTTTATACGTGTAACAACAGATCTTTGTGGCTTAAAGTCATCGGAATACATCTCTACCCTGAAAAAAATAAAAAAATTCCCCACAATTTCTGCCAAGGAAAGTGCTCTGATACCACTTGTAATATACTAGATATAAAAAGTATGTAGAACATAAATAAAATGCTATAAGTGCCAGAATAATAGTAATATAACTAGAACAATCACCACAATAGCACTGAAATGATATAAGAATAACAACAGAAATAACACTTTGATTCTGAAAGAAATGTTCATGGGCCTCTTCGAGGGGGCAACCTCCAGTTGAGAAGAGCTCTATTACAATAATATCCAAGCTAGGGTTCTCATACCCTCGACTCCTATTTATGATAAATATGTCTATCAAAAGAAGCATCTGGAGGAAGATCCTTCTAGAAGAGGAAGCTTCGATTAGATATTCTTACATTCGAATTATTCTATTTTATTGCAAGGCCTTATTAATATTGACCTTTATTACATCTGAATATATTGTTCTACCTATGTGCAGGTTAGGACCCTAACACAGTGTGCCTCTCTTTCCAACTCATGGCTGGAAAGATTGTAAGAAAGAACCACCCCACACAGGTCACCGAGTTCGTGGTGGACCTCGTAGGAAAGTGTGTGGAGGGAATACAAATCAATTGGGCTAGTTACCTCATCAATGAGCTTGAGAAAGACTGTCGCGAAGCTCAATATCAAGGATACAAGTTCCACTTTAGCTAGTTGCTCGTATTGATTGCATTTTTCGCTTGGAAAATGATGGAAGGAGCCACCTTCTTGGATATCGAACCATCAGAGTCATTGGTCGCCAGGTTATCTACCTTGTGGTACACCAACGATATGTCGAAGCAATGGAAGTCGGGTATTGTGTTACATGCCTATTATCAGCAACTGAAGGTTTCCATTGAATCCTTTTCATGCATGACACCGTGCACCTTGCACCAGTACCGGCCTTTTCTGAAGTTCTGCGCATATCAAAATTTTATATATATATCACTATGCGCAGAGATGAGACCAAGGAAGAGTTGTAATCATATTTCAAGCTAACAGATGATGACATGGAGTAGAACATGAAAGAGTGACTCGAGGATTTCCTTGTACCATTCGATGATGCATAAATCTCCGACCCCGACATCATAGGAAGCCCCTTGGTCAGCCGGGTCGAGCATGCTAGACAATCCAGTGCAAAGAAGAAGAAGAGAGACCATAATATAGAGACTGATGAGGAGGACAAAACCTCTGAAGGAAATGGATCTGGCTCGCTCACAGGAGGAGGAGGAGGAGAAGACCAAGAATATGGACAAGGAGGAGGGGATTAAGGAGAAAATCAAGGAGAAGGCGGAGCTACATCGTCGAAAGACCCCCCTACTGAAACACTGCAGAAGACGAAGGTTTCTCCTCTTAAACCTTCGGCAAGAAAGAATACCCATGCTAGTAAGCCCCAGCTAGAGGACACACTCACAAAGGATGATATCATTCTATTCCATGGAGCCATGGAGGATGAATCCGAAGATCTCTTACAGATATATGGAGCGAAGAAGGAAGAGTTGTATGAAAGGGTCAAGAAGGAGCTGAAGGAAATGCATCAGGCTATTCAATCTATTTGTGCATTTCCCACTACACCTTCTTCATCACAGATTGGAAAATTGGGGGATGAGCCCGCCCAATTAAGAATACTTGCAGATGCGACAGAGGCTCAACTTCAGAAAGTCCAAGAAGAAAAGGAGAAGGCTATAGAATCCCTGAAGCAAGAGAAAGAGGAAGTCTTACAGAAACTATGAGTTGCACGGTACTGTGTAACCGCCTATGAAAATGAGAAGGATGAATTTCAGGCGATGCTTGAGGAGGACAAAGAAAATATACAGATAGAAAAGGACCAAATTCTCACGGAGCAGATTGCAGTCAAAGAAGTGGTGAATAAAGCACTTCGCTCTGTGCCCATATTGGCACAGGAGGAACAAGAATCAGTTGAGATTCAAGTGGAAAAGCTCTTTGAGGCCATCTAGCAGCTTCAAGTGAGGATAACAAAGTTGGATATTCAAGTAGTATCGAGCACTCTACAAGAAGTGCATGATCAGAGGAAGGAAGCCACTAAGAACGAAGTTGGAAGGATCAGAGCCCTTGCCTCATAATACAAACAACTAAGAGATAAAAGCGCACATACTTATGAATGCCTCACATAATATCCAAATCTAAGGAAACTGGAAGTGCATTTACAGAAGGCACAACAGTAGGCACTATTAGTACATGCACAGATGAAGCTACTCACTGCAGTCGAGAGCATGAAAATATCACAAGAACAACATGTGGTACATCAATAGATTACTGCCATCTAGGGAAGAGTAATGAAAGTCACACAAAATTTGCAACCTATGCAGGACGAGGCCTGCAAGCTGTTTGAAGAAATTGAATGATAAGGCTCACAATTGGACCAAGTGGTTGTGAAAATGGAACAGTGCTTGGAAGGGCCTATTACAGAGAAGATGATCCAATATCTCATTGAGAAGGAGGCTCAGGAAAAGCAGCAAGTCAAATCAAATCAAGTGAAGCTCAAGGCCTTTGAAGCAGCATTGCCCAGACCTGAGTGACTTGGGATGAGTCACAGGTGAGTGTTGGGGGCCTATTGGTCCTTGACCAAGTTTTGAGAAAATCTTGGTCAGGTTTGACCACTTTTTGGACTTCGATGTAGTGATCGAGGAAGGAGCACCCAAGCGGAGCTGAGATCGCGGATCTCACTTGTTTTGTGGGCTTTGTGGACCCAACAAGGGGTTCACTAGGGTTTTTGTAATGGGTTATGGGATGTAATCCCATGGTTTTACCTATGTTTAGGCCTTTTTGTAAGGAATTATAAAAGTATAAATAAGTAAGATTGTAAGGAAGAAGAGGGAAAGTGAAACAATGCAAGAGACTTAGAGAGAGAAGTCTAAGTAGCTAAGTGCAAGTAGTTATGAGTGATTTTTGCAACAAAATGTGTATGTAGGGCTATGTGCTTGATAAAGGAGTTGGCTCTGTGCCTTGAGCTATTTTGGGGAAGGAGGATTTGGTGCTCAGTGTGCAGATCTCTTGTCCTATGCGAAGCTTGGCTCCATGTCTTAGTGCACAGGAGAAGATGAATGTATAAGATTGAAGAATAATAAAGAATACAAAGAAGTTGGTGGACGTAGCCCCACACTAGAGTGAACCATGTATATCTTGTGTCTTTTGGTTTCTTTGTGTTGTGTTGTTTATATTATGAATTTGATTTGCTTATTATGTATGTTAGATAGATCTATAGATGCTTAGTTCTTCACATGTGTTAAGGATGAATGAATGTTAGACCTAACTCTGTGCAGTGTGATAAGTATTTGAAGTGCTTAATCTTTATTGTTACTGCGTCGATCTATCTTAATAAGGCTAATGAACTAATGCATATCATCTTCTAAGTTTTATTAAAGTACTTTGTGAAGTGTTATATTCACAGATCTCTATCCTAGCTTGGTTACAGACACCTGAGTCTTGTAACCCCCTTGCCTATACCTTAGGTGAGACTTTGCTTGCTCGCAGGTGTTTCCGAAAGGGTCAGTAGTTAGGGTTTTTTTGGTGCATTGTTGAAGCGTTGAACCCTGGGTCTGCCCCTGTGCCAACAAGCATGCCAAGATTTTTCCCTTGCTTTCTATACTTCTTGGTGAAATCCTGCTATAATCCTATCTTCTTCCATCACTATAACATCCCAGGCCATCAACACACCTCTGTTGGGCAATGCTACCAAAATACCTTCTCTTCTACAACTAGCTATGATACCAATTTGTAACGTCCCCGAACATCAACACCATTGTCAGGCAATGTCACAGAGGAACATACATACATACATATATATATATATATATATATATATATATATATATATATATATATATAACATGCATTTCTAATGAATTCAAAACAAATAACACAGAGTTACTTCTATCATATAGATTCAAATGGAATTGATAGTAATTCATACATGAAACAGAACACATGACAACATTCAAGAATCATAGACATGCGTAACATACATAATTAAGCATGGGAATGATACTTATATTTTAACTGGAGTAAAAACCACCAACTGCATGTAGACCCCAAAAATATCCCAGCCTTAGACCACACTACTCATCACTCTCAATAGTAGGTCACCCCCGATCTAGGACTAAACTCCACCGGGCAAGGGATTCCTAGGCTAGGAAAGTTCAATAGGAAAGTCACATAGTTTAAGAGGAAGGATTCTCTCCCAGGAGCCACTTACACCCATTTCTCACAAACTCTCCTTTCCCACATGCTTGTCCCACCTAGGAGTACACACCTTCACTATCACACAGTCCATCGGCTGCTCCACCTCCCTTGCCTTGGGCTTCAACAACAGGCTAGACCAGAATTCTCAGAGCTCTGTGGCAGCTACGAGACTCCTTCCAAGAGAACTCACCTCCTCAACACACTCTCTCACCTGGAGAGAGTTGCTCACAGGCCTGACAACCTGCTTCTTCAATCCACAACCACCTCTCTCACTTGAAGAGAGAGTTTCTCATAGGCCTGACAACCTGCTTCTTCGACCACAATAGTTAATCCGGGTAAGGCAAGGGATGACTCAGTAAATTACAGAGGTGAAAAATGGTCACGAGTTTAGCAATGGAAAAAATGGATGGCAGTGGGCTTTCTCAGTGCGTGAGTGAACTTTTCAGGAGAGATAGATAGACTGGTCTAGCATAGCCAAAATTATGAAATCATGAGCCAAACTCTAGGCATGAACCCCCCTATGTGTGTGATCTTTTCCCTTGTGCGTGCATAAGTGCCTGAGTGAGTGAGCGGGTGTGTGAGAGTGCCTGCCTCCCCCCTCGAAACAACAATAATTACCCCTTAAGTCTGCATGTACTTGAGCTGACACCTGTTACTCAGGAAGCACGTTCCTTTCCTTTTGGAAGTCACTTGTCCTTCCCCGGGAACTTAGGATAAAAACATATCATTTTAAACAACCTTTGAAATAATAATAATAAATTATTATTCTCTTGGACTTAAGCCCTTAGGCTTAGCCTCTCTTTCACACCTCTCTGCCCCCTCTCGCTTACCCATCCTAGTGGAGCTTAGTCCCCCATCACTCTTTCTTCATGGTCGGTCTACACACAGTGATGTTTTTATATTAATAATATGAATATTTACATGTAAAAGGTAGGCTCATAGCCTTTAACACCTAGGCTCTCTGACCTACTAACACATAAGCCTACCAGCTTATAATTGCTCATCTCACTAGCCTACAAAATGTGTTTGAAAGTCATAAAACAATTGGGGCTCATCCTTGGGGTATTACAATCCCCTCCCCTTATTTTTTCACTGTCATCAGTGTAACTTATTTACACAGTATCAACAAGATTTTTCAAAATCTTCAAAAAGATGCGGGTATTTTGCCCACATAGAATCCTCATGCTCCCATGTCACATCCCCAGGACTGCACCAGGTATACTAGACCTTTACAAGACTTATGGCTCGATTCCATATTTTTTTTCTCTTTTGGTCCAATATGCGCACCGGATGCACTTGCAAGACACCTTCTTGCTCCACCTGAATCACATTCTAATCAATAACATGATTAGCATTAGGTATATATTTCTTAAGCAATGAAACATGAAACACATTATGTATAGTCATGGATGCAGGAAATGAAAGCATATATGCAACTGGTCCAATCCTTTATAGGATTTCAAATGGCCCACAATATATGGCTTCCAACTTGGAGCAGTTTCCCAGCTTTAGTGAACTTATGTTGGCTTTCACTTTTAATAAAACATGATCACCCACTTTAAACTCCCTATGGGTTCTATTCTTATCAGCATAACTTTTCTTCTTGTCTTGGGCAACCTTCAAATTCTACTTAATTTTCAGAATTTTCTCTTCCATTTCCTTGAGCAACTCTGGCCCAACTATTTCTCTATCCGCTGGGTTGTCCCATCTTATTGGGGTGTTGCAATTTCTGCCATAAATGTTTTCAAACATACTCATCTTCAATGATGCTTGATACCCATTGTTGTAGGAAAATTATACCAAGTGTAGGTATTCTTCCCATTTAGATGGTTTGTCCATCACATACATCCTTAGCACATTTTTTATCACTTGGTTCACCCTCTCTGTCTACCCATCAGACTCAAGATGATAAGTAGTGCTGAAGTTCAGATTCATTCTAAACCCTTTGAATAACCTCTTCCAGAAATTTGAGGTAAATTTTTGGTCTCTGTCAGAAACAATTGTCTTGGGGATATCGTGAAATCATGCTACTTCCCTCATATAGATATAGGCAACATTAGATGCCTTGTGAGTGGTATTCAATGGAATAAAATGGGAAGCTTTCGTAAGATTATCCACCGCCACCATGATGGAATCATGTTGCTTATTTTTTTTGGGTAATCCTGTGATGAAATCCATTGTCACCACTTCCCACTTCCACTCAAGAATGGGTAATGGATGTAGAAACCCTGTTGGGTGCCTATGTTTATCTTTGACCTTCTAACAAGCCATACATTTGGTGATGTATTCTGCAATTTCCTTCTTCATACCTAGCCAAAAGTAATGTCTCTTTATTGTTGTAACACACCCACCCTTTTAAAGGAGCTTCTATAGTGTAAATTCTCTAAAGTTTTTTTTTTTTTCTCCCACGCGAACAAGCACTAGGCACAAGCCTCCTCTACATGACCACAAGCTTGAAAAAAAGGCTCTTTGTGACTTATGTCATCGGGTATTCACATACGAGCCAACCTTGACTCACCCAACTCCTGAACTCCCGAACTAGAGACTAGCCCAACACTAGCTCCATTCCTTAACCTCTATCCATGTGACACCTCGTTATGACTCAGGGCCCAACCCTCAAGTGCTTTGGGACTTCGCATATCGTGAAGGTGGAAATTAGTATGTCGCCTTTCCTCAAATTCTTGAAATCTGAACTCTCGATGTCAAATCAAAGGTCCACAATCTCTCGCGACCCAACGGCTTAGATCAACTCTTCGCGAATTAGGACTTTGTGTATCTTGAAGTTGGAGGTTCGCTCACCTTCCTTCTCCTGATCCCCAATATCTCCTTGGACAATCAATGGTCCACACCCTCCCCTTGATCGACTGTTGCGATCAAATCGTGAACTCAGACTTCACGATTTCTCACGACTCTTATCTCTGACTTCCCGAGTTGTGAGTCAGTGAACTGTTGATCTCTCACCACGTGTCCCTTCTCTATAGATGACTAGGATTGTTGTGTCTCCCAGCTCCTCGGGTATCCGCCTCTGCTCCTTGTAAATATTTCAAGGTACGAATCCTTGAACTCCCAGATCTGTGGCCACCTGTCTTCTAGAAATGGACGGTTCCAATTAACTTTGAAACTCCAGTACTTCACAAAAGTCCACTCTCCTATGCACTTTCAAAGGGTTATACCTCATGCACTTTCCGACGAACGGGATATGTTCTCTCCATGTGCGCAAAATCCAAACTCGCAGATACAATGGTCCAGGTGGGTCCTGAGGATCCCTATATCAACGGTCAACATTACTTCGCAACTTCGGGTTTCAGAGGTTTTGGTAGCACCAACCCATAATCTTCCCGATACGTGAACTCAAAACTCATATATTTGAGGGGCTAGAGGGATTAAATCCCAGGCTCTTTCCCATAGCCAACGACCATGACATCCATTGGCTCCTTCGGGATGGATCTCATCTGTCCGTCCTTTGGACAAGGAAAACCTTTTCCTTTCGGTATTTTCCTATCACTATTTTCCTGAGTTCTCACCCCGAATGGGGTAGGGGATTGGGTCTGGAAATTTACACAGTAAGGGGGTCAAGCGGAAAGTATTCTCTTCAGATGGGTGGTTTCAGGTCTACACCATATTTCCTATCTCGACCATTTTACGACTTATGTCTGGGAAGCCCTCCGAAGTGAAGCTGGGCATACAGTTTATCAGTGTGAAGTGTAAGTTCCCAAGGAGATGGGAGCATACACATAACATAACCATTTCACACAGATATGTTCATACATGCATATATATATAGATGTGTAAAAATCAAGAAAGCATTCATCATTCTAACTCAACAATTAAGGCCGAGAAAAGACTTATCAAAATCAGACAATGTGAAGCAACTACTAGAAGGGGTGCCCGTTTCCACCCAACTGTAGGCTCAGTCACTCTAAAAAAATTTACCACTAGCCACCCCTGAGCTAGACCACAATGCTCTGTAGCACAGTCTTTTCTTCTCGCTCAACCACAATAGGGATAGAGGTTACTCTCCTCTTCCCGCAGGATCCTGGCAATGGTTTACATGATACCAAGCAAGGAGGACTAGCCTCGTTTATCAGCTTGTATCATAACCTTCTCTGTCATTTTCATTGTCTAGAGCACTTGGTTTTTCCATTCTTCCTTGAATCCCCAAGATTCACTTCTTGTCTTTGTACTCTTCGCAAGCGTGTTCTCCCCCCTCCCCCACCACACCTTCACTTCTCGCCTCTTTCAGCAGGGTCATGTGTGGCCTGAATTCCCAATCAATGGTCAAGTATGGAAGCCTTATGGATGAGTTCTTACACACCCCATCCCTCATTAAATCTTGAGGAGGTCTTCCCACCCACCATCCTGACTGTAATTCATTTCTGGGTCAGAAAACGGTTCTGGTCCTGAGAAATTTAAATCCAGTAAGAATTGGTTTGGTGAAGGTTAACACAACCATTCCTAGGCCCCTTCACCCTCTCTCTGTATAGAATTCATGGTCTTTCTAAGTAACCCCCCCCCTTCCATTATTCATGCAACACTTTTCCATTTTCATAGTAAATAATTAGGTTCACATTCATTTACCTTTCAAACAAAGGTCCATCGAATCAATATTCACACATATAAAGTTTGCCATAGTCTTTTGGCCATTTATAGTTATATTTACAAACTAGGGGAAACAGGGTGTCACAATTCCCTCCCCCTTAAAGGAACATCATCCTTGATGTTCTATCTATTAACATGTCTTATATGTACAGAACTGAACAAAAATGGGTATGTCTGTCTCATGGCATCCTCCATTTCCCATTTTGCCTCATCTGGGCCAAAGTGTTTCCATTGTACCTTGACCTGTGCAATGGTTCAGTTCCTGAGTGGGGTTTCCTTCCCGTCTAGTATGCATTGAGGTTCTGGCAAGAATTATCCCTCCGGTTCCACCTGGATCACAGACCAGTCAATTATATGATTAGAATCATGTACATATTTCTTCAGCAATGAAACATGGAAAACATTATGTGCTTTTACTGTGGGAGGAAGTGTTAGCCTATAGGCTATAGGTCCCACTCTATCTAGAACTTCAAAAGGTCCACAATACCAGGGTGCCAACTTGGAACAAGCTCCCATCCTCAGGGAAATCTTTCTAGGCCTAACTCTTTGATTGCAAGATACCAGATATATAAAATATGCAGAACAGAAACGAAATGCTAGAAATAACAGAATAACAGTGAAATATCCAGCATAATCTTCACAATACACAGAAATGATATACGAAATAGCAACAGAAATAGCACTTGAACAGAAATAGCACTTNAACAGAAATAGCACTTGAACAGAAATAGCACTTGATTCAGATAGCAATGTTCACAGGCCTCTTCGAGGGGGCAACCTCCAATCGAGCAGCGCTCTGTTACAATAATATCCAAGCTAGGGTTCTCATACCCTCGACTCCTATTTATACTAAAAATGAAGCATCTAGAGGAAGATCCTTCTAGAAGCGGAAGCTTCTATTAGGTCTTCTTACATCCGCCTTATTCTATTTTATTGAAAGGTCTTATTAATATTGACCTTTATTACATCCGAATACATTAATCTACCTATGTGCGGGTTA